>JACEEU010000690.1:2306672-2324172 GCA_016630915.1 Callionymus lyra
CTGGTTTCAGAAACTCTGGCTGCTGCTGGTCCGAGAACATCTTCAAGGCCAACGGCTGGTCCAGTTCTTATCAGCTCGACCTGGGAGTTCGGTCCGACACGAGATCCCTGAACAAATGTCCTGTGACTACAAGTGTGTCATCTCTGAGGTAAACACACACACACACACACACACACACACACACACACACACACACACACACACACACACACACACATTTGCACAAACACAAACACACACTCACAGACACAAATAAACACACCGACACATACACAGAGCATACACACACAAACACGTACACACACAAAGACACACACCCAAACTCACACACGCACATACATAGTCACATATACACAAACACCAACACAAAAACAAAAGAAACACAAAGAAACTATATTTTCTGATGATATTTGACCCTTTCAAAACTGAGACAATGATGATGACGATAACGACGAAGATGAAGATGAAGATGTCGATGATAAAGATGAAGATGATGATGAAGATGATAAAGATGATAATGATAATGTTGATGACGAAGATGAAGATGATGACGATGAAGATGATGATGACAAAGATGAAGATGAAGATGATAAAGATGATAAAGATGATGATGATGATGATGACGAAGATGAAGATGAAGATGAAGATGAAGATGAAGATGAAGATGATGATGATGATGATGATGATGATGATGAAGATGATGATGAAGATGATGATGATGATGATGCCATGATGACCACCCCCCCCCCCCCCCCCCCCCCCCCCCCCCCCCCCCCCCCCCCCCCCCCCCCCCCCCCCCCCCCCCCCCCCCCCCCCCCCCCCCCCCCCACCCCCCCCCCCAACCCCCCCCCCCCCCCCCCCAACCCCCCCCCCCCCCCCCCCCCCCCCCCCCCCCCCCCCCAACCCCAACACCACCACCAACACCACCACACCAAAAACAAAAAAAAAAAAAAAAACCAACACAACAAACAAAAAAAAAAAAACAAAAAAAAAAAAAAAAAAAACAAAACCCCCAACAACCCCAACAAAAAAAAAAAACAACAACAACACCACCCCCCCAAACCCAAACAAAAACACCAACACCAACACCCAAACCAAAACCACCACCCCCCAACACAAAAAAAAAAAAAACAAAAAAACACAACAAAAAAAAAAAAAAAACAGCCCCGCCGCAGACGAAAATGATGATGATGATGATGACGATGATGATGATGATGATGATGATGATGATGAAACCTTCATCATGTGCTCAGGGTACCACAGAACTGCTTTTCTCACGTCAGTCTTCTTGCACACGACCCGGACGGCGACCGAGTGAGATGCACCTTCAGCAACGGCACCGGTCCTGAGCTGCTGGTGGACACGGTAGAACCTACACTGACCCAGGACTGACCTCGGACTGACCCCAGACTAATGCTTCCTCTTTTCGTGAGCAGACTCACTGCACCATCACCAAGGACCAGGAGCTGAGTGTCGGGGTCCACGTGCTGGAGGTGCAGCTGCAGGACCTGCCCAACAAGGACATCACGCTGACCTACAGCGACGGAGCATCGACCACCGTGACCACCAAAGATGAGAAGACACTGTGCAGCATCAAACTGCAGTTCACACTCCAGAGTGAGAGACACAGACCTCACCGTTGATAGTAGATGAGAGAGAGTTTGATAGTAGATGAGAGAGAGTTTGATAGTAGATATAAGAAAGTTTGAAAGTAGATTTGAAAGGGTTTGATTTTAGATGTAAGAGAGTTTAATAGTAGATGTGACAGAGTTTGATAGTAGATAAAAGAGAGTTTGATAGTAGATAAAAGAGAGTTTGATAGTAAATGTGACAGAGTTTGATAGTACATGTAAAATAGTTTAATAGTAGATATAGGAGAGTTTGATAGTAGATTTGAAAGACTTCGATATTAGATATAAGAGAGTTTGATAGTAGATGTAGAGTTTAATAGTAGATATAGATAGTTTGATAGTAGATGTAAGAGAGTTCAATTGTAGATGTAGAGAGTTTGATAGTAAATGTGACAGAGTTTGATAGTACATGTAAAAGAGTTTAATAGTAGATATAAGAGAGTTTGATAGTAGATTTGAAAGACTTTGATATTAGATGTAAGAGAGTTTAATAGTAGATATAAGAGAGTTTGATAGTAGATTTGAAAGACTTTGATATTAGATGTAAGAGAGTTTAATAGTAGATGTGACAAAGTTTGATAGGAGATATAAGAGAGTTTGATAGTAGATGTAGAGTTTAATAGTAGATAGAGATAGTTTGATAGTAGATGTAAGAGAGTTTAATTGTAGATATAAGAGAGTTTGATAGTAGATTTGAAGACTAGACTTTGAGAGACTTGATATTAGATGTAAGAGAGTTTAATAGTAGATGTGACAGAGTTTGATAGTAGATAAAAGAGAGTTTGATAGTAGATGTAACAGAGTTTGATATTAGATGTAAGAGAGTTTAATAGTAGATGTGACAGAGTTTGATAGGAGATATAAGAGAGTTTGATAGTAGATGTAGAGTTTAATAGTAGATATAGATAGTTCTATAGTAGATGTGACAGAGTTTGATAGTAGATGTAACAGAGTTTGATAATAGATATAAGAGAGTTTGATAGTAGATGTGAGAGAGTTTGATAGTAGATATACGAGAGTTTGATAGTAGATATAAGAGAGTTTGATAGTAGATGTAAGAGAGTTTGATAGTAGATGTAAGAGAGTTTGATAGTAAATGTGAAAGAGTTTGATAGTAGATATAAGAGAGTTTGATAGTAAATCTGACAGAGTTTGATAGTAGATATACGAGAGTTTTATAGTACATGTAAGAGAGTTTGATAGTAGATGTAAGAGAGTTTAATAGTACATGTAGAGAGTTTGATAGTAAATGTGACAGAGTTTGACCGTAGATATAAGAGAGTTTGATAGTAGATGTGACAGAGTTTGATAGTAGATATAAGAGAGTTTGATAGTAGATTTAATTGTCTGTTTTATTCCCTGAATCTCCCTTCAGTCCTGCCACCTGTGCTGAACTGCAAGTTGGGTGATGTGACTCCAAAGTTCTTGTCCAAGACTCCCATGCAGGGCGACGTCCTTCACGCCACCGTGGGTCAACCCTTCACCATGGACGTGGAGGCGGAGGCGCAGAAGGACTCGTGCGTACTCACCTGTCTCTCTTCACCACAGTCGCACACTCAAGTCCACCTGTCTCTCCCTCCAGCATCTACGACTTCCAGGTGAGCGGCCCCCACAACATGAGCAAGGAGGTCCACGCCGGCGGTCGGGCGGACATGAGGCTCCGGTGGACGCCGCAGGAGAGCGACCTTCACTCCTTCAGTCCCGTCTGCTTCACTGCAGAGACTCCACATTCGTGAGCAACACTTCCCAGCGCTGGAGGAAAACACGTTCCTTACTTTATGTTTTTTTTCGGTTTGCAGCCAGTCGGACATGAGGTGTGCCGTGATCATGGTGACCAGGTCCAGCATCTCTCGAGGTTTGACCTGTTTCAGAGAGTGAGGCTCTGGGAGACACATCCTTCTTTCACGTGATTCTTAAGAGCGCTCCTAAGAAGATCGTAGCACTTCATAGAGCTTCTTTACCAATCTGGAAAATGCAGCCATTGTCTAGTTCTGCCCCGGGTCCTCTTCTTAGTTCAACACCTTGGAAGATCTGGGGCTTCACTCTGAGAGAGAGAGTCCAGACACCTGAGAAAACCGTGGAAGACAAGGAATCCTCCTTCCAAACAGGGGGATGGAAAGTTCTTGTACTTTAACGGCCGTCTCTGTATGTGACACACAGGTAACGGTGGTGTGAACTGCAAAGCCAATGAGATGACCGTGTTCCTGGAGAAAGCTTCCATGCCCGGGATTGACGAGAGATTCCTTGAGCTGAAGGATCCATCCTGCTCCCTGACCTCCAACAGCACTCACATCATGGGGACCATTTCCTTCAAAACCTGCGGGACCGAGCTAAAGGTGACGCGGATCACTCGCTTCCCCGTCGCTCCGGTGCTGACCGCTCTGGTTTCCTGCAGGACACGGGGGAGTACTTGGTCTTCACGAACCAGATCCGGTCTAAGGAGCTCAGTAAAGAGGTCATAGTCCGCAGGAAAATGGTGGCGGTGGATTTTTCCTGCCAGTTCCCCAAAAGCACCATGGTCAAGAACTCCTTCACCCTTCAAAACAGCGACTACATTTTCACCGAGTCCAGCTTCGGCAGCTTCGGTTACGCCTTCAACGTCTACAGGGACAGCAGCTACAAGCAGAAGTTTGAGGCCAAAAGCTACCCCTTGGAGCTGCAGCTGATGCAGCCCATGTACATGGGAATCACTGCCGAGTCAGAACTCACAAACCTGCAGGTGTTTGTCGAGTCTTGCAGAGCAACTCCTGATGAGAACGCAGAGAACCCCATGTATTACGACCTCATCAAGGACGGGTGAGTCTCAGAGTGAACGCATGACTGAAGTTGAGTCAGGTGTGAGAGAGTTTGATAGTAGGTGTGAGAGAGTTTGATAGTAGATATGACAGAGTTTGATAGTTGATGCGAGAGAGTTTGATAGTAGATGTGAGAGAGTTTGATAGTAGGTGTGAGAGAGTTTGATAGTAGATGTGACAGAGTTTGATAGTAGATGTGACAGAGTTGGATAGTTGATGTGAGAGAGTTTGATAGTAGATGTGCGATAGTTTGATAGTAGGTGTGAGAGAGTTTGATAGTAGATGTGCGATAGTTTGATAGTAGATGTGAGAGAGTTGGATAGTTGATGTGAGAGAGTTTGATAGTAGATGTGAGAGAGTTGGATAGTTGATGTGAGAGAGTTTGATAGTAGATGTGACAGAGTTTGATAGTAGATGTGACAGAGTTTGATAGTAGATGTGAGAGAGTTTGATAGTAGGTGTGAGAGAGTTTGATAGTAGATGTGACAGAGTTTGATAGTAGATGTGACAGAGTTGGATAGTTGATGTGAGAGAGTTTGATAGTAGATGTGCGATAGTTTGATAGTAGGTGTGAGAGAGTTTGATAGTAGATGTGCGATAGTTTGATAGTAGATGTGAGAGAGTTGAATAGTTGATGTGAGAGAGTTTGATAGTAGATGTGACAGAGTTTGATAGTAGATGTGCGATAGTTTGATAGTAGGTGTGAGAGAGTTTGATAGTAGATGTGACAGAGTTGGATAGTTGATGTGAGAGAGTTTGATAGTAGATGTGAGAGAGTTTGATAGTAGAGTGAGAGAGTTTGATAGTTGATGTGAGAGAGTTGATAGTAGATGTGAAGAGCTGGATAGTTGATGTGAGAGAGTTCTGATAGTAGTGTGACAGAATTGGATAGTAGATGCGCGATAGTTTGATAGTAGATGTGAGAGAGTTGGATAGTTGATGTGAGAGAGTTTGATAGTAGATGTGACAGAGTTTGATAGTAGATGTGCGATAGTTTGATAGTAGGTGTGAGAGAGTTTGATAGTAGATGTGACAGAGTTGGATAGTTGATGTGAGAGAGTTTGATAGTAGATGTGAGAGTTTGATAGTAGATGTGAGAGTTTGATAGTTGATGTGAGAGAGTTTGATAGTAGATGTGAGAGAGCTGGATAGTTGATGTGAGAGAGTTTGATAGTAGATGTGACAGAGTTGGATAGTAGATGTGCGATAGTTTGATAGTAGATGTGAGAGAGTTGGATAGTTGATGTGAGAGAGTTTGATAGTAGATGTGACAGAGTTTGATAGTAGATGTGCGATAGTTTGAAGTAGGTGTGAGAGAGTTTGATAGTAGATGTGACAGAGTTGGATAGTTGATGTGAGAGAGTTTGATAGTAGATGTGAGAGAGTTTGATAGTAGATGTGAGAGAGTTTGATAGTTGATGTGAGAGAGTTTGATAGTAGATGTGAGAGAGCTGGATAGTTGATGTGAGAGAGTTTGATAGTAGATGTGACAGAGTTGGATAGTAGATGTGCGATAGTTTGATAGTAGATGTGAGAGAGTTGGATAGTTGATGTGAGAGAGTTTGATAGTAGATGTGACAGAGTTTGATAGTAGATGTGCGATAGTTTGATAGTAGGTGTGAGAGAGTTTGATAGTAGATGTGACAGAGTTGGATAGTTGATGTGAGAGAGTTTGATAGTAAATGTGAGAGAGTTTGATAGTAGATGTGAGAGAGTTTGATAGTTGTTGTGAGAGAGTTTGATAGTAGATGTGAGAGAGCTGGATAGTTGACGTGAGGAAGTTTGATAGTAGATGTGACAGAGTTTGATAGTAGATGTGAGATAGTTTGATAGTAGATGTGAGAGAGTTTGATAGTAGATGTGACATAGTTTGATAGTAGATGTGAGAGAGTTTGATAGTAGATGTGAGAGAGTTTGATAGTAGATGTGACATAGTTTGATAGTAGATGTGAGAGAGTTGGATAGTTGATGTGAGAGAGATTGATAGTAGATGTGACATAGTTTGATAGTGGATGTGAGAGAGTTGGTAAGTAGATACAAGATAGTTTGATAGTAGATCTGAAAGAGTTTGATAGTAGATTTAGGAGAGTTTAATAATAGATGTACGAGTTTGATAGTAGATGTACAGAGTTTGATAGTAGATGTGACAAAGTGTGATAGTACATATAAGAGAGTTTGATAGTAGAATTAAATAGTAGATATAGATAATTTGATAGTATATATAAGAGAGTTTGATAGTAGATGTAGAGAGTTTGATAGTAGATGTAACAACCCTCTTGGTAACACCTCCCCTAACGCTTTGCTGCCCAGACGACTGATCAAATCTGTTGATCACTTTTAACAAAGCAACATAGAAATAAAAATAAATCAGCTTTTTTGTAAACCTGTGAAGAATTAAACATGTGCTAATCAATAAATGCTAATTGACCGTCCATTAGTTCACTAATGTCCTTTTTTCTCCTTGTCTCGTAGGTGTTTGAAGGACGAGACGGTTCAAGTCCAACTGAAGGATCTGATGTCGTTCAATTTCGAGTTTAAAATGTTCAAATTTAACGGGATCTACAACATGGTGAGCCTCGGATCTCTTTGGGTTCAGACGTTAGAAGATCTTCGCTCAGTTCGCCTGAGAGCTAAGAGAACTTCAGCTCGAAGAATCTGTGATGACAAAATTCATATTAGCCTTTTTATTATGTTCATCTTGACAACTTAGAACCATTTACTGCTCAATTTGATCGAAGACAAAAAAAGAAAGTTGATGGTATTAAGTTCAATAAAAAAACAGGAAGGAACAGCGAGGGCTGGTGAGAAAACCAAAGACAGAAGCTGAGAGTCCAGCAAGTGTCACTCAACGAGTCGAACAAGTACGAAAACTAGTGATTTCAAACAGGAGTTCCAGGACATAAGATGAACAAAATAAACCAGGAAGTTGATTATTTTATGACCATTACTTGACGTAGAGAACAGTCATAAAAAGTTATCGTTTCAACTTCATCCCAGTTTTTTTTCCAAAGTAATCGTCACAAAATAAAGAACTTCTTCGATCCGACCCGTGGGTCTGAGCTTCTGCTCGTTTGTTTGAAGCGACATATTTTCATGTCAAACACAGATTCCATAGACTATGTTCAAAGCAGCTGCCATTTCGCCGCCGGCCCTCGATAAATATCATAAAAAAACTAAAAGACTTGGAGAACTCGTTCTGTGGCATTTTGTGCTGAGCTGCAAACATACCACTCATCAGAGGCAACGCAACACGAATTAAAAAAGGTCAAAACTCACGTAATTTATGATATATTCATTCATTTTCTGTGCCGCGGTTTCCCTTCTGGCTTATCAAGCTCCTTTTTTTTAAGCGTTGTAGTGAATTTAGTGGAGAACCTACGTCTAGCAGGACCAGAGAAGTAAACGTAGGAACTTACGGTTTCAGGCTTTTAAGGGAACAAAGTCACGCCGAAGGAGAAAATGACGATACGTCTGATTTTCCAACTTCAAGATTACATCGTAGCTCGGTTTTTTCTCTCGTTCTTCCCGAAAATGTTACAACACCACACACATGGTCACATGGTTGGTACTACATTCATTTAACCACTGGTGGAAGGATCGAATTTGTACGCTGCACACGTTAAAACCTGGCCTGGTATGGCAGTGGTTGAGTTGGGAGGGTTTTGTTGTATTCCCAGGCGACCTTGAGGTTGAGGGCTTAATGGTCTTGCTGGTGTTCTTCGCCTCCTCAGGTCTACATCAACTGTTTCGTCATGCTCTGCGATTCCCGAAGCTCTTCTTCGAGATGCGCCCAGGGTTGCATCCCGGAGGCGCCGAGCAGGCGCAGGCGTTCAGCGGGCGGCGAGACCAACGGTCACTACGTCTCTCAGGGGCCCTTTCAGCTGCTGGACCCGGAGGAACCGGACGATACCGTACCCGACGGCGCTTTGAAGCCCACTGCAGTGAGCCCAGAGGTCAACCGACGTCCAGGTGAGTGCTGACCAAACGATCAAAGACCCATTAATCCACCTGAGGTTCATGTTGCTTGCAGATACTTTGACCGCCAGCCCCGTCCACCGGAGCACCCCAGTGTCCCGTGAGTCCAGGTTTTGGGTCGACGACCTCAGGACATTTTTAAGCAGCAAAATCACCTTGACGATATTCGCCGGAACCTTCTTGGCCTCGGTGGGCCTGCTAGGGGTGGTGGTGGCCTACTTTGTTAGAGGGAGATCCTCAGAAGATCAGAAAGCTCTTCTCAGAGCGTACATGTGACCGAGTCACGTCAAAGATGTAACTTTCGGTGAACTGCTGGCTCTCATTTCTCACGTCTCGTTTGTTTGAACTTTAAAAGTTAGAGGTTTTTGAAACTCTGCTAGGATGCGGTGTCTTTCTAAATAAATACATTTCTTGTACCAACAAATCTACAGTGTCATTGTTCATACAGTTCCTTCAGGCCAACATGAGTAGACTCAGTGTAGTACTGTCTCAAATCAAACTCTGTTGTACACACTTACAGTGTAGTACTGTCTCAAATCAAACTCTGTTGTACACACTTACAGTGTAGTACTGTCTCAAATCAAACTCTGTTGTACACACTTACAGTGTAGTACTGTCTCAAATCAAACTCTGCTGCTACACACTTACAGTGTAGTACTGTCTCAAATCAGACTCTGCTGCTACACACTTACAGTGTAGTACTGTCTCAAATCAAACTCTGCTGCTACACACTTACAGTGTAGTACTGTCTCAAATCAAACTCTGCTGCTACACACTTACAGTGTAGTACTGTCTCAAATCAAACTCTGCTGCTACACACTTACAGTGTAGTACTGTCTCAAATCAAACTCTGCTGCTACACACTTACAGTGTAGTACTGTCTCAAATCAAACTCTGCTGCTACACACTTACAGTGTAGTACTGTCTCAAATCAAACTCTGCTGCTACACACTTACAGTGTAGTACTGTATCAAATCAAACTCTGTTACTACACACTTACAGTGTAGTACTGTCTCAAATCAAACTCTGTTACTACACACTTACAGTGTAGTACTGTCTCAAATCAAACTCTGTTACTACACACTTACAGTGTAGTACTGTCTCAAATCAAACTCTGCTGCTACACACTTACAGTGTAGTACTGTCTCAAATCAAACTCTGCTGCTACACACTTACAGTGTAGTACTGTCTCAAATCAAACTCTGCTGCTACACACTAACAGTGTAGTACTGTCTCAAATCAAACTCTGCTGCTACACACTTACAGTGTAGTACTGTCTCAAATCAAACTCTGCTGCTACACACTTACAGTGTAGTACTGTCTCAAATCAAACTCTGCTGCTACACACTTACAGTGTAGTACTGTCTCAAATCAAACTCTGCTGCTACACACTTACAGTGTAGTACTGTCTCAAATCAAACTCTGCTGCTACACACTTACAGTGTAGTACTGTCTCAAATCAAACTCTGCTGCTACACACTTACAGTGTAGTACTGTCTCAAATCAAACTCTGCTGCTACACACTTACAGTGTAGTACTGTCTCAAATCAAACTCTGCTGCTACACACTTACAGTGTAGTACTGTCTCAAATCAAACTCTGCTGCTACACACTTACAGTGTAGTACTGTCTCAAATCAAACTCTGCTGCTACACACTTACAGTGTAGTACTGTCTCAAATCAAACTCTGCTGCTACACACTTACAGTGTAGTACTGTCTCAAATCAAACTCTGCTGCTACACACTTACAGTGTAGTACTGTCTCAAATCAAACTCTGCTGCTACACTACTTAGTGTAGTACTGTCTCAAATCAAACTCTGCTGCTACACACTTACAGTGTAGTACTGTCTCAAATCAAACTCTGCTGCTACACACTTACAGTGTAGTACTGTCTCAAATCAAACTCTGCTGCTACACACTTACAGTGTAGTACTGTCTCAAATCAAACTCTGCTGCTACACACTTACAGTGTAGTACTGTCTCAAATCAAACTCTGCTGCTACACACTTACAGTGTAGTACTGTCTCAAATCAAACTCTGCTGCTACACACTTACAGTGTAGTACTGTCTCAAATCAAACTCTGCTGCTACACACTTACAGTGTAGTACTGTCTCAAATCAAACTCTGCTGCTACACACTTACAGTGTAGTACTGTCTCAAATCAAACTCTGCTGCTACACACTTACAGTGTAGTACTGTCTCAAATCAAACTCTGCTGCTACACACTTACAGTGTAGTACTGTCTCAAATCAAACTCTGCTGCTACACACTTACAGTGTAGTACTGTCTCAAATCAAACTCTGCTGCTACACACTTACAGTGTAGTACTGTCTCAAATCAAACTCTGCTGCTACACACTTACAGTGTAGTACTGTCTCAAATCAAACTCTGCTGCTACACACTAACAGTGTAGTACTGTCTCAAATCACACTCTGCTGCTACACACTTACAGTGTAGTACTGTCTCAAATCAAACTCTGTTGTACACACTTACAGTGTAGTACTGTCTCAAATCAAACTCTGTTGTACACACTTACAGTGTAGTACTGTCTCAAATCAAACTCTGCTGCTACACACTTACAGTGTAGTACTGTCTCAAATCAAACTCTGTTGCTACACACTTACAGTGTAGTACTGTCTCAAATCAAACTCTGCTGCTACACACTTACAGTGTAGTACTGTCTCAAATCAAACTCTGCTGCTACACACTTACAGTGTAGTACTGTCTCAAATCAAACTCTGCTGCTACACACTTACAGTGTAGTACTGTCTCAAATCAAACTCTGCTGCTACACACTTACAGTGTAGTACTGTCTCAAATCAAACTCTGCTGCTACACACTTACAGTGTAGTACTGTCTCAAATCAAACTCTGCTGCTACACACTTACAGTGTAGTACTGTCTCAAATCAAACTCTGCTGCTACACACTTACAGTGTAGTACTGTCTCAAATCAAACTCTGCTGCTACACACTTACAGTGTAGTACTATCTCAAATCAAACTCTGCTGCTACACACTTACAGTGTAGTACTGTATCAAATCAAACTCTGTTACTACACACTTACAGTGTACTACCGTCTCAAATCAAACTCTGTTACTACACACTTACAGTGTAGTACTGTCTCAAATCACACTCTGTTACTACACACTTACAGTGTAGTACTATCTCAAATCAAACTCTGCTGCTACACACTTACAGTGTAGTACTGTCTCAAATCAAACTCTGCTGCTACACACTTACAGTGTAGTACTGTCTCAAATCAAACTCTGCTGCTACACACTTACAGTGTAGTACTGTCTCAAATCACACTCTGCTGCTACACACTTACAGTGTAGTACTGTCTCAAATCAAACTCTGCTGCTACACACTTACAGTGTAGTACTGTCTCAAATCAAACTCTGCTGCTACACACTTACAGTGTAGTACTGTCTCAAATCAAACTCTGCTGCTACACACTTACAGTGTAGTACTGTCTCAAATCAAACTCTGCTGCTACACTCTTACAGTGTAGTACTGTCTCAAATCAAACTCTGCTGCTACACACTTACAGTGTAGTACTGTCTCAAATCAAACTCTGCTGTTACACTCTTACAGTGTAGTACTGTCTCAAATCAAACTCTGCTGCTAAATCAAACTCTGCTGCTACACACTTACAGTGTAGTACTGTCTCAAATCAAACTCTGCTGCTACACACTTACAGTGTAGTACTGTCTCAAATCAAACTCTGCTGCTACACACTTACAGTGTAGTACTGTCTCAAATCAAACTCTGCTGCTACACACTTACAGTGTAGTACTGTCTCAAATCAAACTCTGCTGCTACACACTTACAGTGTAGTACTGTCTCAAATCAAACTCTGCTGCTACACTACTTACAGTGTAGTACTGTCTGTCTCAAATCAAACTCTGCTGCTACACACTTACAGTGTAGTACTGTCTCAAATCAAACTCTGCTGCTACACACTTACAGTGTAGTACTGTCTCAAATCAAACTCTGCTGCTACACACTTACAGTGTAGTACTGTCTCAAATCAAACTCTGCTGCTACACACTTACAGTGTAGTACTGTCTCAAATCAAACTCTGCTGCTACACACTTACAGTGTAGTACTGTCTCAAATCAAACTCTGCTGCTACACACTTACAGTGTAGTACTGTCTCAAATCAAACTCTGCTGCTACACACTTACAGTGTAGTACTGTCTCAAATCAAACTCTGCTGCTACACACTTACAGTGTAGTACTGTCTCAAATCAAACTCTGCTGCTACACACTTACAGTGTAGTACTGTCTCAAATCAAACTCTGCTGCTACACACTTACAGTGTAGTACTGTCTCAAATCAAACTCTGCTGCTACACACTTACAGTGTAGTACTGTCTCAAATCAAACTTACTGCTGCTACACACTTACAGTGTAGTACTGTCTCAAATCAAACTCTGCTGCTACACACTTACAGTGTAGTACTGTCTCAAATCAAACTCTGCTGCTACACACTTACAGTGTAGTACTGTCTCAAATCAAACTCTGCTGCTACACACTTACAGTGTAGTACTGTCTCAAATCAAACTCTGCTGCTACACACTTACAGTGTAGTACTGTCTCAAATCAAACTCTGCTGCTACACACTTACAGTGTAGTACTGTCTCAAATCAAACTCTGCTGCTACACACTTACAGTGTAGTACTGTCTCAAATCAAACTCTGCTGCTACACACTTACAGTGTAGTACTGTCTCAAATCAAACTCTGCTGCTACACACTTACAGTGTAGTACTGTCTCAAATCAAACTCTGCTGCTACACACTTACAGTGTAGTACTGTCTCAAATCAAACTCTGCTGCTACTACACACTTACAGTGTAGTACTGTCTCAAATCAAACTCTGCTGCTACACACTTACAGTGTAGTACTGTCTCAAATCAAACTCTGCTGCTACACACTTACAGTGTAGTACTGTCTCAAATCAAACTCTGCTGCTACACACTTACAGTGTAGTACTGTCTCAAATCAAACTCTGCTGCTACACACTTACAGTGTAGTACTGTCTCAAATCAAACTCTGCTGCTACACACTTACAGTGTAGTACTGTCTCAAATCAAACTCTGCTGCTACACACTTACAGTGTAGTACTGTCTCAAATCAAACTCTGCTGCTACACACTTACAGTGTAGTACTGTCTCAAATCAAACTCTGCTGCTACACACTTACAGTGTAGTACTGTCTCAAATCAAACTCTGCTGCTACACACTTACAGTGTAGTACTGTCTCAAATCAAACTCTGCTGCTACACACTTACAGTGTAGTACTGTCTCAAATCAAACTCTGCTGCTACACACTTACAGTGTAGTACTGTCTCAAATCAAACTCTGCTGCTACACACTTACAGTGTAGTACTGTCTCAAATCAAACTCTGCTGCTACACACTTACAGTGTAGTACTGTCTCAAATCAAACTCTGCTGCTACACACTTACAGTGTAGTACTGTCTCAAATCAAACTCTGCTGCTACACACTTACAGTGTAGTACTGTCTCAAATCAAACTCTGCTGCTACACACTTACAGTGTAGTACTGTCTCAAATCAAACTCTGCTGCTACACACTTACAGTGTAGTACTGTCTCAAATCAAACTCTGCTGCTACACACTTACAGTGTAGTACTGTCTCAAATCAAACTCTGCTGCTACACACTTACAGTGTAGTACTGTCTCAAATCAAACTCTGCTGCTACACACTTACAGTGTAGTACTGTCTCAAATCAAACTCTGCTGCTACACACTTACAGTGTAGTACTGTCTCAAATCAAACTCTGCTGCTACACACTTACAGTGTAGTACTGTCTCAAATCAAACTCTGCTGCTACACACTTACAGTGTAGTACTGTCTCAAATCAAACTCTGCTGCTACACACTTACAGTGTAGTACTGTCTCAAATCAAACTCTGCTGCTGCACACTTACAGTGTAGTACTGTCTCAAATCAAACTCTGCTGTACACACTTACAGTGAGTACTGTCTCAAATCAAACTCTGCTGCTACACACTTACAGTGTAGTACTGTCTCAAATCAAACTCTGCTGCTACACACACACTTGCAGTGTAGTACTGTCTCAAATCAAACTCTGCTGCTACACACTTACAGTGTAGTACTGTCTCAAATAAACTTTGTCTCAAATCAAACTCTGCTGCTACACACTTACAGTGTAGTACTGTCTCAAATCAAACTCTGCTGCTACACACTTACAGTGTAGTACTGTCTCAAATCAAACTCTGCTGCTACACACTTACAGTGTAGTACTGTCTCAAATCAAACTCTGCTGCTACACACTTACAGTGTAGTACTGTCTCAAATCAAACTCTGCTGCTACACACTTACAGTGTAGTACTGTCTCAAATCAAACTCTGCTGCTACACACTTACAGTGTAGTACTGTCTCAAATCAAACTCTGCTGCTACACACTTACAGTGTAGTACTGTCTCAAATCAAACTCTGCTGCTGCACACACTCTGTAGTACTGTCTCAAATCAAACTCTGCTGCTACACACTTACAGTGTAGTACTGTCTCAAATCAAACTCTGCTGCTACACACTTACAGTGTAGTACTGTCTCAAATCAAACTCTGCTGCTACACACTTACAGTGTAGTACTGTCTCAAATCAAACTCTGCTGCTACACACTTACAGTGTAGTACTGTCTCAAATCAAACTCTGTTGCTACTCTGCGTGTAGTACTGTCTCAAATCAAACTCTGCTGCTACACACTTACAGTGTAGTACATGTCTCAAATCAAACTCTGCTGCTACACACTTACAGTGTAGTACTGTCTCAAATCAAACTCTGCTGCTACACACTTACAGTGTAGTACTGTCTCAAATCAAACTCTGCTGCTACACACTTACAGTGTAGTACTGTCTCAAATCAAACTCTGCTGCTACACACTTACAGTGTAGTACTGTCTCAAATCAAACTCTGCTGCTACACACTTACAGTGTAGTACTGTCTCAAATCAAACTCTGTTAATCACTTCTGCTACACACTTACAGTGTAGTACTGTCTCAAATCAAACTCTGCTGCTACACACTTACAGTGTAGTACTGTCTCAAATCAAACTCTGTTACTACACACTTACAGTGTAGTACTGTCTCAAATCAAACTCTGCTGCTACACACTTACAGTGTAGTACTGTCTCAAATCAAACTCTGCTGCTACACACTTACAGTGTAGTACTGTCTCAAATCAAACTCTGCTGCTACACACTTACAGTGTAGTACTGTCTCAAATCAAACTCTGCTGCTACACACTTACAGTGTAGTACTGTCTCAAATCAAACTCTGCTGCTACACACTTACAGTGTAGTACTGTCTCAAATCAAACTCTGCTGCTACACACTTACAGTGTAGTACTGTCTCAAATCAAACTCTGCTGCTACACACTTACAGTGTAGTACTGTCTCAAATCAAACTCTGCTGCTACACACTTACAGTGTAGTACTGTCTCAAATCAAACTCTGCTGCTACACCTAGTATGTCTCAAATCAAACTCTGTTGCTACACACTTACAGTGTAGTACTGTCTCAAATCAAACTCTGCTGCTACACACTTACAGTGTAGTACTGTCTCAAATCAAACTTGTTGCTCCACACTTACAGTGTAGTACTGTCTCAAATCAAACTCTGCTGCTACACACTTACAGTGTAGTATACTGTCTCAAATCAAACTCTGCTGCTACACACTTACAGTGTGCTACACACTTACAGTGTAGTACTGTCTCAAATCAAACTCTGCTGCTACACACTTACAGTGTAGTACTGTCTCAAATCAAACTCTGCTGCTACACACTTACAGTGTAGTACTGTCTCAAATCAAACTCTGCTGCTACACACTTACAGTGTAGTACTGTCTCAAATCAAACTCTGCTGCTACACACTTACAGTGTAGTACTGTCTCAAATCAAACTCTGCTGCTACACACTTACAGTGTAGTACTGTCTCAAATCAAACTCTGCTGCTACACACTTACAGTGTAGTACTGTCTCAAATCAAACTCTGCTGCTACACACTTACAGTGTAGTACTGTCTCAAATCAAACTCTGCTGCTACACACTTACAGTGTAGTACTGTCTCAAATCAAACCTCTGCTGCTACACACTTACAGTGTAGTACTGTCTCAAATCAAACTCTGCTGCTACACACTTACAGTGTAGTACTGTCTCAAATCAAACTCTGCTGCTACACACTTACAGTGTAGTACTGTCTCAAATCAAACTCTGCTGCTACACACTTACAGTGTAGTACTGTCTCAAATCAAACTCTGCTGCTACACACTTACAGTGTAGTACTGTCTCAAATCAAACTCTGCTGCTACACACTTACAGTGTAGTACTGTCTCAAATCAAACTCTGCTGCTACACACTTACAGTGTAGTACTGTCTCAAATCAAACTCTGCTGCTACACACTTACAGTGTAGTACTGTCTCAAATCAAACTCTGCTGCTACACACTTACAGTGTAGTACTGTCTCAAATCAAACTCTGCTGCTACACACTTACAGTGTAGTACTGTCTCAAATCAAACTCTGCTGCTACACACTTACAGTGTAGTACTGTCTCAAATCAAACTCTGCTGCTACACACTTACAGTGTAGTACTGTCTCAAATCAAACTCTGCTGCTACACACTTACAGTGTAGTACTGTCTCAAATCAAACTCTGCTGCTACACACTTACAGTGTAGTACTGTCTCAAATCAAACTCTGCTGCTACACACTTACAGTGTAGTACTGTCTCAAATCAAACTCTGCTGCTACACACTTACAGTGTAGTACTGTCTCAAATCAAACTCTGCTGCTACACACTTACAGTGTAGTACTGTCTCAAATCAAACTCTGCTGCTACACACTTACAGTGTAGTACTGTCTCAAATCAAACTCTGCTGCTACACACTTACAGTGTAGTACTGTCTCAAATCAAACTCTGCTGCTACACACTTACAGTGTAGTACTGTCTCAAATCAAACTCTGCTGCTACACACTTACAGTGTAGTACTGTCTCAAATCAAACTCTGCTGCTACACACTTACAGTGTAGTACTGTCTCAAATCAAACTCTGCTGC
>JACEEU010000690.1:2329172-2436672 GCA_016630915.1 Callionymus lyra
CAGGACCAGACAACATCCCTGGATGATGTTCTCACCTCCATCTACAACCTTTCCCTCAGCCAGAGCATTGTTCCGACCTGCTTCAAGACCACAACCATCGTCCCCCTCCCCTAGAAAAACCAACCCACCTGCATGAATGACTACAGACCAGTAGCACTCACTCCGATCATAGCGAAGTGTTTTGAGCGAGTAGTGCTGGCCATCATTCAGAGCAACATACCAGACACACTGGACCCCCTACAGTATGCCTACCGGTCCAACAGATCCACCTCAGATGCCATTGCTGCTGCCCTCCATTATCCCCTCCTCCACCTGGAGAATAAAGTAAGGATGCTCTTTATTGACTACAGATCCGCCTTTAACACAGTCATTCCACACAAACTCACCCACAAACTGTCTGCACTCGGTCTGCACCACACCCTGTGTGACTGGCTCTTGGACTTCCTGACAGGCCGATCCCAGTCGGTCAGGATTGGAGACAAGACCTCACTGAGCATCACCATAAACACCGTTGTGCCAGAGGGATGTGTCGTCAGCCCCATCCTCTACACCCTGTTCACCCACGACTGTGTCGCATCCCACAAGGACAACATCATCCTTAAGTTTGCGGATGACACAGCAGTGATAGGACGCATTACTGGCGGGGAGGAGGAGGCCTACAGGAGTGAGGTGGGCAGTCTGGTGGCGTGGTGTGAGGACAACAGCCTCACCCTCAACACCGACAAGACGAAGGAGATCATAGTGGACATGAGGAAGAAGAGGAAGCCTCATCAGCCACTATATATCCGAGAGCTTGAAGTGGAGAGGGTGAGCAGCTTCAAATACCTGGGCGTCCACATCAGCGAGGATCTTACGTGGACACTTAATACCACACAGCTGGTCAAGAAGGCACAACAGCGGCTGTATTTCCTGAGGAGGCTGAGAAAGTGTCAACAAAGATCCTCAGGAACTTCTGCAGCTGCGTCGTTGAGAGCATCTTGACCAGGTGCATCACCGTGTGGTACGGCAGCAGTACTATGATGGTCCGCAAACGCCTGCAGAGAGTGGTGAAGACAGCTGAGAGGATCACCAGAACTTCTCTGCCCTCCCTGCAGAGCATACGCCACCGCAGGGTCCACAGTAGAGCTGCCTCCATCCTCAAGGGTCTCACCCACCCCCAGCATGGACTGTTCACACTCCTGCCCGAGTCAACGAGACTGAAAAACTCTTTCTTTCCAACCGCCATCAGACTCCTCAACAGTTAAACCACATCTACCTCATGCACTACTTGTACTTTATGTTTATACTGTGCACTTTTGTTGGGGGTACAAAGGAAGAATTTCATGGTACCTATGACAATAAACGCTTTGAATCTTGAATCTTGAAACTTGTGTTATCTCAGGGTCAAGGTGACCTGAAGGTTTGTGGTATTCCTTGTGTTATCTCAGGGTCAAGGTGACCTGAAGGTTTGTGGTATCCCTTGTGTTATCTCAGGGTCAAAGTGACCTGAAGGTTTGTGGTATCCCTTGTGTTATCTCGGGGTCAAAGTGACCTGAAGGTTTGTGGTATCCCTTGTGTTATCTCGGGGTCAAGGTGACCTGAAGGTTTGTGGTATCCCTTGTGTTATCTCGGGGTCAAGGTGACCTGAAGGTTTGTGGTATCCCTTGTGTTATCTCGGGGTCAAGGTGAACGACTTCCCTGGCTTCCATAAATACAAATGCAGTAGTTGAGGTTTTTGACCTTGACCCAGAGACAACACAAGGGATACCACAAACCTTCGGGTCACATTGACCCTGAGATAAAATGAGGGTTAAGCAATTCCCTGTCAATTTTAAATTCAGTCAAAGCTAACATATCTGTTCATTAGATTTCACTTCAGTTCAAATGTCATAGAAAAACCTCATTAAAGAGAAAAAGATTTCATTTTTTATGAACCGAAAATACTGTTTAAACATTCACAACAGCTTCAAAATCAAAAAGATTTGTCTCCAAAATGTTTTGTATTAAGCTAAAATCTAGAGTAAGTCTGTTTCAATATCGTACAAATGTTGCTTCTTCAGAAAGTTTGGTCTTTGGTCCAGAATTTTTGTTTCCCGATGGACAAAGAAACCAATCCATTTGTCGGCGGAGGAACTAAATATTCTCAAAACTACTCAAAAGGCTCCTTGCTTTTTTTTTTTTTTGCTGCACCTTAGATATGATTTGACGAAATAATTCTAAGACGAAATGTGTTTTGAAAAAAAAAAGGAGCCGAGCCAGAAGGACCAGTTCATGGCGACGGAGTCGACTGTCACGTCAAACGGTCATTAACGTGGGACGCTGACAGTCAATCATGAATTTGACAGACAGTATGTGCCCCGGGCTCTCGGCCCCCAATAAGCACTTTCGACGTGCCTCATACGAAATGGTGGAAAAACAAGTTCTGTCATAACGTCTTCTCTTAACTTCTTCACATCTTCACAAACGACATCCTTGCACCGGCCGTCGAATGTTCTCACCAGGTTTTCTGCAGCGTCTTCGTAGGATCATCAAAGTTTAAAGTTGATCTTCTGGTCGACTCTTTCTCGTGACATCGTTTTAACTTTTCACGTCTTTTTAAACGTTGAAACAAACGAAAATATGAGTAAAGATTAAGTGAAAATTGTTGTAAAAAAGTATTTTTACAATAAACCCTGAAGTTCAAAAACACATTCACAATTACTATGTATTGTTGATATTGTATTTTGATCTACATTCATTGAACTTTGTTCATTTTTTTGGCGCTTTGTTCCTGCTTTTATGAAACTTCTGCACCTTCTACCACCCGCCGCTAACTGGAAACTTCCCGAAGGAGATCTCGAGAGGGATTAACAAAATCAATCTAATCTAATCTAATCTGGATAAATAACTTTTCGTACGATCGTACAAACGTCTTTTCTTCTATTCCGCTAACTAAACTACATGCAAAAACAATGACACGAGAACTAAATTCCCAAATAGAAACAGTTCATCTTGTGTCAGGAACGTTTAAGTGTCCGGAAAAACAAAAATTGGATTTAAGAAAAACAAAAATGACAAATTTGCGGATCATCGTTCTCCATCTTTGTTTCCCTTCGACATGACTTCATTGGAATTGTGGTGAGTTTGTGTTGAATCTTATAATGATAATCTTCGGGAGAATCAAATTCATTCAACTTCATTTTACTATCGTTGGAATTTAAATTGTTGCCGTTCATCGTGGACGATCCTGTCGTCTTTATCTCCCGATCGACATCAGACACAGGATGATATAAAGTTGATATAAAGTTGATATAAAGTTGATATAAAGTTGATATAACGTTGATATAAAGTTGATATAACGTTGATATAAAGATGATATAAAGTTGATATAAAGTTGATATAAAGTTGATATAACGTTGATATAAAGATGATATAAAGTTGATATAAAGTTGATATAAAGTTGATATAAAGATGATATAAAGTTGATATAAAGATGATATAAAGTGACAAAGGCGGGAATTTATCAGTTTATTGGAAGTGAAAACAGGGGATTGAAACTGTGCTTGTGTGTTAAGATAAGATATTCCTTTATTCCTCCACAGTTGGAAAGTTGATAAAGATTAAATATACGGTGCACATAGTAGTCATGAGTATAAAGTTGGTGGGACCTGGGGACAGTTGATATAAAGTCTGCCACATATAAAGAGCATATAACAGTTGATCTATAAAGACTCATACTAAAGTGACAAGGCGGAATTTATCAGTTTATTGGAAGTGAAAACAGGGGATTGAAACTGTGCTTGTGTGTTAAGATAAGATATTCCTTTATTCCTCCCACAGTTGGAAAGTAGAAAAAGATTAAATATACAGTGCACATAGTATTCATTCGTGAGTTTGGGCGAGAGGCGGGGGGACACCCTGGACAGGACGCCAGTCTGCGTCAGGACACACAAAGGCAGACGACCACATCAGGGGTTTGTCTTGTTAAACCGTATGAACAGAAAATGTCTCTGAACCACTGACTTAAAAACAAAAACACTTAAATAAGTGAGAAGTTTTTCCCCCCCAAAAAGTACGACTTCTTTATTCTTTATGGATCACAACATCATCTAGAAAAAGCTCACACGCCGAGTCCGTCAGTCCGGATCTCAGGTTGTATTTCTTTGAGTCTCCTCAGGCATCTTGTCCGTCGGCTTAGGAGATTCCAGGAGATGGATGTAAACTGCGAAAGGTCGCGGTGTTCTGTCTCTGTCACCAAAACAGTCATCTCAGCGATAAGTGTTTCAAGTCGAACCAGATCCTCCTCTGCTCGGCAGCATTCTCACGATTCTCTGGACGGCTTATAAGGCGGCTCGTCCAGAGGAGAGAGCAAGAAGCTCGAGCATCATCATCATCATCATGCTGCTGCTGCTCATCTGGTCTCTGCTGCTCATCAGCCCGGTGTCTCCGTCCCATTACGTGGGGATGAGCACCAGGCTCAAGGTGGTCGGACAGAACAGCGAAGGAAACTGGATAGTAGGTCATCCTTTCTTTTTCTATTCATTTAGACATTTTCGCTTATTAATATCTTTTTTTTTTTATGTGTTTATTTAGAAAATGACTCACTCGTGAAAATGTTCCAGTCGATTAAACCAACAGTTGATTTAAGAAAAAGAAGATTTAACTACTGAATAAAACATTCTATTTCGACCTGAAATCACAACCTTTGAAAGCAGTTGCAGAGGAATTACGTTTGATTTCGGAGATCTCTTTGGGGTTTCCAGCTCACAGCAGACGATAGTTTCATAAAAACAAGAACGAGGGTACAAATAAAAGTGCAAAGAGATGACAAAGTCAGTAGAACAGGATTGCATCAGGTTGAATAAAAACAACATAAAACATTATTACTGTTACTTAACAGCCATTTTCAAGTGGTCTCATGTATCAGGAGGCTCTCAGCGTCTTTACCGTTATCTTAGCAACAGACACGCAAGGTTTTTTTTAATGTGGGCTGACGTGACGATAGTCAAAAACCATGATCGTTCAGATGTTTTTTTGCAGAGTTTCATATTTGCACTTTCTGTTTCCTCCGACAGCTGGACCACTACCAGTCAGGGATCTTTGAGTACTGCTCCTGGGAATCCTGGAGCTGTTACAACGGGGGCTGTGGCTCCAGCACTGGATTGACACAGGGAACCGTGGACAAGTCCTACACCGATGACGACGATGATCGCAATTGGTGCGAGCGAGAAAAGATCTATCGACGAGAGATCACTTCGCTGAGCACATTCCATTCGCGGTGAGTTGTTACAGAGTTGGAAAACTACGGAGGAATCTCGTTTGATTTGGGAGATCTCTTTGGGGTTTCCAGCTCACAGCAGACGTATCATAAGAACAAGAACAAGAGTACAAAATAAAAGTGCAAAGAGATGACAAAGTGCAAATATAAAGAGCGTAGGTTCCGGACGAGACTCGGCTCAGAGTCGTAGCAGAAGTGTAGATGGGGAAGAGGAGAGGGGCCAGCAGTGTCCCCTGAGGTGCTCCTGTACTGCACACCACAGTGTCCGAAGTAATCATCTCATAAATGTTTAAAGTACTTTGACACTTAAAACATGCTAGAGAACATGCGCAGCAAGAAGAATTTGAAGAAAATAAATTCATCAATATTGACATGACTCTATCGATTATTAATGTCTGAAAGGTGTTCAGACTCGTGACACGTCAGGACTCTCGTTTCAGTCAAGTTTACCAAAAAAACAACATCTGTAAATTAGTGGAAATTAGTGATTTATTTTGACATTATCTTTTTATCTGAACGTCTGTGAAAATATAGACAAATGGTGATGCAAAACTAATATTTATGTCTTTAAACTTCTTTCTGCAATTTCTTTTTTCAACTTGTTTATTCTTTATCAATGTTGCCAGAACAAATGTGACGTAACAATCTTTTTGTTTGGCAACAGTATATC
The DNA here is from genome assembly GCA_016630915.1 of Callionymus lyra. Classification (NCBI taxonomy): domain Eukaryota; kingdom Metazoa; phylum Chordata; class Actinopteri; order Syngnathiformes; family Callionymidae; genus Callionymus; species Callionymus lyra. The sequence continues at coordinate 2,335,079 of JACEEU010000690.1, forward strand.
CAGCTGCTGTTGGAGGAACACAGATAACAATCAGGATGACATGGTTGCGAGCATGATTATGGATCTGGGAATTAGATCTGACACCAGCGAACCCAACAACTCTCCACAAGCAACCATTCTTTACTTCTTAAGGTGAGCCTGGACCAGAACCAGCTTCTGTGACTCTATTGTATCATCAGTGTGTGTGTGTGTTGTTGTGATGTGTGACTCTATTGTATCATCAGTGTGTGTTGTTTTGATGTGTGACTCTATTGTATCATCAGTGTGTGTTGTTTTGATGTGTGACTCTATTGTATCATCAGTGTGTATGTGTTGTTTTGATGTGTGACTCTATTGTATCATCAGTGTGTGTGTGTTGTTGTGATGTGTGACTCTATTGTATCATCAGTGTGTGTGTGTTGTTGTGATGTGTGACTCTATTGTATCATCAGTGTGTGTGTGTTGTTGTGATGTGTGACTCTATTGTGTCATCAGTGTGTGTTTGTACAAAACTGTCTTTTTAATTGAAATACTGACATTAGAAAATGATCTTAAGCTCCGCCCACTGAAAACACTTTGTTGTTCTGGAGATTAAATCTTGTTGACCATAACCACACCCACTCTGATGCTATTAGTCAAGCATCTAGGTTTGTCACCGCGTGTCATCAATCCCGGAAGTCTCCACCTCCAAGGGACTCGTTGTATAAACAAAGCAGGGCTTGATTAGAGCTAACTGGAAGAGGAGTGAAGACATTATTACATCATAGTGGACTTTCGTAACCTCTTGTTTGCCCAGATTTTGGACAGTCCAGAACTTTCAGATGTTAAGTGATGAAGTGTTTAATGTTTGTACTTTTTGTAAAGCAACAGACCTGTCTGCGGAAAATGATCGATCACATCTGTGACCTCATTTCAGGACTCCCAAAAACTGCCCTCGGGTTTACAAGATAGCAGTTCTGGATCCCGAGGAAGACAAAGTCATTTGCAGATATGGAAAACCATTCTCCCAGGAGTGCGAGCTTTGTGAATCGGTGGCAGGATTCACCGTCGATGAGGTTTGCTATCAGGTGCTCATCTCCATGTATCACAACAACTACTGACAGTCTTGACTTCCAGGAAAAGTGCGAGTTGACATACAATTACAAGGAAGATGCTAGATACGCCTCTGGCTTTGAAATGGTCGTGGAGGAGTTCCCCCAAAAGGATGTAACCGTTACTTCTGGGGATGGAAACGTAGTAACCAAGTGTCCCTATCAGGCTCAATGCGAGACCAGTAAACCCATGAGCATAGCGTCTCTGCAGTTCGTCGTTCTAGGTAAGGAACTACCTAGTGTCAAAAACTGTTTTTTGAGTGAGAACACACGTATTTTCACTTGAAATAAACCCATCAAAAATGTCACCGTGATGTCAAAACAGATGTTAAATTATGGACTATTACAACAGATGGTTTTCATGTCTTAAAAAGAAGGATCTGTCTCGCCTACAGTTGATTCAGAACTCTGCAGCGAGAATTCTGAGCCGCTCTAGTAGAAGAACTCACATTTCTCTGATCCTTCAAACTCTTCACTGGCTGCCAGTTTCTTTCAGGAATCTTTTTAAATTCTGGTTCTTACTTTCAGATCTATTCATGGTCAGACCTTCCATCAGTGGTCTGATCCAGACTTACACCCCAGCTCGGGCTCTGAGGTCTGTGGATCAGAATCTACTGATGGTTCCTGAACCCACTTCTGTACCAGAGGAGAGAAATCCTTCCAGACTGTTGCTCCTAAACTATGGAACGATCTTCTCTCTCTCTGTGTTTGATGATCTACTGACTCCTTAAAGAAACATCTTAAGACGTTTCTATTTGTTCAGGCTTTTCCTTGATTCTCTGAGACTCCTGTGTTGTTCTCAGTTTTATCTTGACCTTTAAAGTATATACTTTATTGAATATTGTTTTGATTGTTTAAGCGCTTTGTGACCCTGGTCTGGAAAAGCGCTATATAAATCAAAAATGACTTACTTACTTAAATACGTTCCTTTACGAGATGCTGTACAAACAAACCAAATGAGGCAACACGGCGACTACGGATGACATGATGAATGTTTTCTCGGTCCACAGTTGAACCAGCAGTAGAGAGTTGCGTTCCGGGAGAATACATCCCACAATATGAGTCTCCAACTCCAAAAGAAGGAGCTCATATCATGGCGGATATTTCCGAAGAATTGGTGATCTACATCGCAGCGAGTGCTACACGCTCCACGTAAGTAGTTTTCTTCTGTGAACTACCTCAGATACATAGACCATGAGTTAAGAGTTCTTTCTGTAAAAGATACAAACAGATTGAGTCACAACCAAACCCTCGCTGTGTTTCTTAACCATACGCTTCTTAAACACCCTTTTTTTATGTTCAGAGTTGCAGACGTCATCTTTAGTGGACATCAGAATTTCACCAAAGAGGAAGTGGCCGATGGTAAGTTTGCGCTGAAGTGGAAGCCCACGATGCAAGACGACGACAATATGTTCAACCTCTGCTTCGCCGTGGAGTCTGTTAGTGGGTGAGGATCTGCAATATCTGCCATGTTTGAGTGAAAGCTGCGCTAAACCCCTCGTTCTTCACTTTGTCTTTTAGGTCCAGGTATTTTCAGTCTGACATGAGATGCGTCATCGTTCACGCTAGGGCCAGTGAGTCAATTTCAAGTTTGTTTTTGTAACCTTTAGGACACTTTCTCGTGATATCATCACTATGTGGAACGAGTGATCCAGTAGCGTCTGAGATTGTTCTGTTCAAACTACCTTTTTTTTCTATTTAGTTTTTGCTCCAGTGATTCAACATCTTGGTCTTTTAAATCTATTATCAAATATATGCCAGGATCCAGCTGTTCAAGCAGCGCGACCCAAAGTTTTAAGATTATTTCTGCAAATATTAATTTAACTTTAACACCCAAAGTTCTGACAGACACTGGTCGTCGAAAGGCAGGTTGTAAACCTCCTCATTCATCTTTAAAGCTGGCAAGCATCGAGAACCTTATCTTTATCTTGTTAATTAATGCTTCGTTAACTTTTGCATTCGCCGAAACCGCTGAAAAATATTGGCTGAATTGATTTTATCTTTGGAACTGTTTTGGACTTTGATTGGAGCCGGAAACAAGTGCAGATGCCATCGAGCAAAACAACGGAGAAAAAACGGAAAGATTCCAAAAATGTTTAATCACATTCATTGACAACTGCTTTATCCTGGGGTTGGGGTGAGACTGGATCCTATCCCGGGGTCATGGGGCGAGAGGCAGGGGACACCCTGGACAGGATGCCAGTCTGTCTCAGGACACACAAAGACACACAACTATTCACACACACACTCATACCTACAGACAATTTCACAAAGTTCTCAATCAACCTCTGTATGTTTTTGGACTGTGGGAGGAAACCGGAGTGCCCGGAGTAAACCCACACAACACGGGGAGAAGATACTAACTACACACACAACGGTTGCCTCGGCCTAGAATCCAACCAGCAACCTTCTTGCTGTGCGGCGACCTTGTTTAATCACAATAGTTCCTAAATAATAATCAAAAAGGTCTTCATAAAACTGTCCAAAAGTAACTCAAAGGGCACCACACGTCGGGCGGAGTAAAACACACGAGGAGACAGGAAGTGACGATTATAATCCGGCGCCTGTTGCTGCAGCAGAGGTGGCTTCAGGCTCTTCTCCGAAACCCCTTTATTGAAACCGAGCAATGAAAAGCCTCTCCTCCATTCCGACCTTCAGATGGACTGATTGTTCTTTTGTCTTTGCAGTTCGCGCAGTCGTGTCCTGCAGTCCCACCACAATGACCGTGGCGGTCAAGAAAAACCGCCCCGGCATTCAAGGCCATCACTTCGTGCTGAAATCCCCCGAGAATCCCATCTGCAGCACAGAGACACACTCCAACTTCACACACATCATCGCTAGCTTCCCGCTCAGCGCCTGCGGAACTGAGATCGAGGTTCCTGTTGCCGCCGCTCAACGTCTCGCTCGTTGTTCCTCTCACTCACGTCTGCTCTCCGACTCCGCAGGAAACTGCAAACGAGATGCACTTCAAGAATTCCCTGATTTCCGCGGACGAAGAGAAAGGCGTGATCTCCAGGAAGGACCTGTTGCACCTGGACTTCGAGTGCTTGTATGATAAACACGGGTCCCTGGTCCAACAGTTCAACACTCACCGCGACAGCCTCACGGTGACGGAGAAAGGTTTCGGCACCTTCACCTACACGTTCGAGTTCTACGAGGACAACACCTACACCAAGAAGATAGACCCGGGCAGGTACCCGCTGATGTACTACATGGGGTCAAAGATCTACATGGAGATTGAAGCCACGACCGCTGTAAACACCGAGTTGTTTGTCGAGTCCTGCAAAGCTACGCCCTATGACGCTCCCAACGACGCAGCCATGTATCCCATCATTGAAGACGGGTACGTATTTATTGAGTATTGTTTTGATTGTTTAAGCGCTTTGTGACCCTGGTCTGGAAAAGTGCTCTATAAATACAAATTACTTACTTACTTACTTACTCCTTAGTGCTTCACTTAAACTCGTTGTCCAATGGACGCACCACAGCAGATACACAACCATTATTACCAACGTTATCCTCTTGTATCTGGTGCTTGCTGGAAGGAAGTCAAGTTTATCTCAACAGCACAACGATGGTGTTATGAAAACATCTTAGAGCTAAAGTTATGCAGAAGATGAGAGTGAATGTATTCAGTGAACATTTAGTTGTTGCTCTTTATTTCCTTAAAAAGATCATTTTTTTATCGATGCTCGACCGTGTCACTGTGGCTCTTATTGAGAAAGAATCAGTTCTAAAAAGGTTTCTGCTCCATGTGTGTTCCCAGGTGCAAGTTGGACCCCACGCTCGTGGTTCACTCCGAGACACATTCAAAGCAGTACAGATTCTTCATGGACGCCTTCACGTTCATCGGCGAACACAAGCAGGTTCGAGTCTGATAATTGACGAAATGAGACGTTTTGACTCTTATACAAGGAGCTGAAGAGGTTTCTCGGAGGAGGTGGTGAACGTCTACAAGGTCCAGATGTTTCGATTTTGAACTGTACGCCTTTACTTTGGCGTCTTCTTCTGTCCGACTAGAAAAACCTACCGATTATTCAGTTGTTTTTTCTGAAGAAAAACCACAAACTTCACTTGGTTGGAGAATCAAACCGTATGAATAGGAATGACACCCGGGTCATGTGACTTTCAGGTCTACATCACCTGCGAAGTCATGATCTGTGAAACAGCGAACCCGAATACCCGCTGCTCCGAAGGCTGCATCGACGGAAGTTCCACCCTTCGCCGTAAAAGAGAGGCCGGCACCCAGACCGCAAAGCATTACATCTCCCAGGGTCCCCTCCGCCTCAAGAGGTCTGAAGACGCCTCCGGATTTCAAGGTATGGCAAAAAAAAAGACTTTTTTAAAATTTCAAATAAACTTAAAAAAAAAGTTCTCTCTTCTCCAGGCCTAAGCCTCAGCATGAACATGGTCTTCCTGGTCGGAGCTCTTCTCGTGGCCGTTGGCATCGCCACCACCGGGTCTTACCTGAAACACAAGAGATCCGTCGCCAAATACCAAGAGCTGCCCAGTACAGGATTATGAGATCCTCTTCTAAACTGAGCCAGAGGGAGAGAGCTGAGCCACTGTTTGAGACGATGACCCGCATCAGAGAGTCCTTGTTCTGCTCAAGGGACGGGTTCTTTCTTACTAACCCATGCAATCGAGTTCTTACTGATCAAAACTAACCGTTGTTTTAGAATGAGGTGTCGGGTTTGTTTGTTCGTGTTTACCTTCATTGATTGGACAAAAAGTGATAAAAAAAAATAAAGTAATTCAAACCAAAGTATGAAAAAAAAAAGTCCTTGTGTCTTCATTTATATTTCCAAGTATATTCAACAGGAAGTTTTAGTCTGAAATTCCAACATTATTTTCTACTTGGATTATGAGACAACCGTCCAGCTGGACGAATAAAAATATCCTCCCTGGCCAAAAATCTCATTGAAAATCGATCGAGTTATTCAGTTGTAAGACAGACAGATTTGGACAGGCCTCCTTGGCAGGGGTAAGTTTAGTTGATTTTTATTTCGACTTGTTTAATTATCAACTAGTAGTTTAAAATCATGAATCATGACACAGGAAATCTCTTTGCAGGCATCTCTTGTGCAGGAAACACAGTCGTACACTAGATGGTGCTATTTAATAACGACGATGGTTCACCTGTCTGCTCACCTGCACCTTTGAAAAAAAAAAAAAAAAAAATCAATACAGTATCATTAATAAAAAAAATTGCGATATATCGTTATATCGATATTTTATTACATCCCTAGTGTTTTCTTGGTCTCAATGGTCTGTGGTCTTGGTCTCTTTTGGGAACCGTCTCAGGCCAAACTATTGGTCTCCAGTCCGGATAGACTGTGATTATTTAGCTGCTAAATATAAATATTTTATTTGTGTATTTTTGGTCTCAGTCTTGGTCTTGTGAGCAGGAAGAAGGACGTGGACGCTTTAAAGGACAGGCTTGGTCTTACTTAGAATGTTTTAGAGACTCCGACGAGTCTTGACGAGATTATCGGAATAGAAATATTTGTAGAGAGACAAGTGGAGAGATTTGGGGGAGAACTTTGGGGGAGAACTTTGGGGGAGAACTTTGGGGGAGACAGAGGGATTGAAAGGAGACCGTGTTGGACCAAGAGGTGAAGGTGGAGCCGCAACAACGGACAAGATGCCAAGAGACAAGTGACACGAAACCCATGGAGCTTAAGGTCGAGTTTCTCGAAGGAAATAAACATTAAAATCCGACACTTTTAATCTCAGTCTTTGTCCACCTCTGATGACTCCGCCTTTGTTCCATTGTTTGGTCGAAAAACTCAGTCTTGGTCCCAAGACCACATGTTGATGGTCACCGTACTGGTCTGCGTGGTCATAAGCCTTGTATCTCCTATTCTAGTCCGGTCTCAGGCGGTAAGAAGATGTTCTCAAGCATAAGGAACCATGACTATATTTGGTCTGGTTCCACGTGCACGTGTTGGTACCTTGTCACGAGGAAATGGAACAGCACTACAGAAATTCCAGAAGGGAAACAGCTGCTGATACAATGGCTTCGTAATTATCTATTCATTGTAACAACAACAATTATGTGAGCACGGCTGCGTCCATTGAACGAAGGCCAACCAAAGGTTGGATCAAAAATGTAATCTAATTATAAAAGTGCCAAGAGTGAGTTGTCGGACCTGTTCTGATCACTTACTGGAAAGTGGAGGATTACTGCCGATGGGTGGGGGTAGCCTCGTGGGTAGCCTTGTGTGCACCAAATTACCTAACATTTTTGTAACATTGACCAGTTTAATGCTAAAGTTTTAAGGGGTTTGACAGATAAATACGGCAGAAATTAAATGAGATAAAAACCGAATGTGAAAGTAGGTGCGTAAGATATGCTGGTCTGCGATGAGCGACCGAGTCAAGCATCTCTACATGTCAAGATGTTCTTGATTCCTTAAGGACGCGTGATGGCCATTGATTAGAATCACAATACACACACTTTCCGGAGCGAAATGTTTAAACCAACATTTTTGATGTCGTACCTCATTTATAGTGACCGAATACATTCATTCCTTCATTTATTTTCTTCACCGCTTATGGTACTAGCAGGGGGTCGTGGGAGCCTATCCCAGATTCTACGGGCGAGAGGCGGGGGGACACCCTGGAAAGGACGCATGTCTGTCCCAGGAGACACAAAGACACATTCTGAGCCGCTCAAGTAGAAGAACTCTTCCGATCCTTCAAACTCTTCACTGGCTTCCAGTTTCTTTCAGGATCATTTTAAAATTCTGGTTCTTACTTTCAGATCTATTCATGGTCAGACCTTCCATCAGTGATCTGATCCAGACTTACACCCCAGCTCGGGCTCTGAGGTCTGTGGATCAGAATCTACTGATGGTTCCTGAACTTCAGGACCAGAGGAGAGAAATCTTTCCAGACTGTTGCTCCTAAGCTTTGGAACGATCTTCTCTCTCTATGCGCTTGATGGATCTACTGACTCCTTTAAGAAACATCTTAAGATATTCTTATTTGTGCTTTTCCTTGATTCTCTGAGACTCCTGTGTTGTTCTCAGTATTATCTTGACCTTTAAAGAATATATTTGAGTGAGTATTGTTTTGATTGTTTAAGCGCTTTATGACCCTGGTCTGGAAAAGCGCTTATAAATACAAATGACTTACAACCATTCACACACACACTCATACCTACGGACAATTTCTCCAAGTTCTCAATCAACCTCTGTATGTTTTTGGACTGTAGGAGGAAACCGGAGTGCCCGGAGTAAACCCACACAACACGGGGAGAACATACAAACTACACACAGAAAGATCACAAGTTGACTCCCTGCAAGTGAACCTGCAACCTTCTCGCTGGGATCTTGCTGTCCGCTGCGCCATCGTGCGCCCCAAGAATGAATACATTGGCCCTAAAATACAAAGAAGAAAAATAATTGCCAAAAATACATAAAAATCGATTGATCTTTGGGTAAAGTACAGACATGTTTTGATGCTGAACCGTCTCTAAATACTGTGTTCATTATTGAAGTGTTCAACTGGGTCAGTCCGGTTCACAGGCCAGTCAATCTGGGCTCGGCCAAACAAGGTTGATTCATTCCTCTTTAATGTCCGTGTTTATTTATTTTATAATGATCCAGTTCTACCGGTCCCAACCCTGGAAAGCAGTGAGTCATTAGTGTCCTTTCTTTTGAGCTTCTTTTTTTTTTCAAGGTCTTACGGTCAATATAAGATGAGTTTGCTTCCTGAATTTGGCCCCGAGGCCTTGGGTCAGGGACACATTATCTACAGAACGAAAGATATATTTACTTGATTTGTTGTGTTAATGCTGAAAGCATTCAAACTATTGAGATGCACCTTTTCTCTTATGATCTACATTTTGCCCTTTAAATTTTATAAGATTTGTAACCATTCAAACGTTTATCAATTTGGCTTGTTCCCAAAATGCAGGCTGTATTCTAGCTTTCAACGGGAAAATCACTTCCATTCAACTTAACAAAACACTTGTCTACTTACTACTACTAATACTTCTACTACTGGTTCTTAGACTTCTATTTTTATTACTAATACTAATTCTACATCTACTTTTATAACAAATTCTACTACTACATTTAATTTTTTCTTCTACTTTTACTTCTACTACTTTACCTTCTAGTTATACTTCTTCTACATTTATTACTAATCCTACAACTACTTTTAATTTGACTTCTATGTCTACTACTAATACTTGTACTTTTATTACTAATACTGCTACTTATACGACTAATACTGATACTTTTACTACTAATTAAACTTCTACTATGACTTATTCTACTAGGTACTACTCACCCATCCAACCAACCCACCCATCTTCCCAACCAACCAACCAACCCCCTCATCCATCCAAACAGTTGTGAGATTAAAATTGTTATATATGTAAACGCCATACTTAAATGAATGCTAAAAGATAATCAAATATAAAGTAAGAGAATAATACAATGAGAGGTCAGACTAAGAATGGTCCAAAATCGACTCTATGAACATGAATAATGGAATAAAGTTTACCCTGCTCAGGAGGACACCGTGGCCCACACCTGGAGCCAGGCCTGGGTGCTGATGACCCGCGTAGCCCGGCCGAGTTCAACCCGAATAACCTGCGCGGACATTCCATCCATTTCATCTGCATCCCATAGGCTCACCACCTGTGGAAAATATCTCAGGAGCCGGGTGCGCTTCCAACTGAGTGGCAGTGGAAACAGGGAGCCTCGGCGTACGAGGCCTGGGCTGCATCTGCTGGCTCAAGGGACGTGAAACGTCACCTCGTTGTGGGGTAAGGAGCCCGAGTTGGTGCGGGAGATGGAGCGTTACCAGTTGGATCTGGTGGGGCTCACCTCCACACATTGGAACCCAGCTCCTTCTCCAGTATTGCTCATGGTGTGAAGTGTCAGGCGGGTGTGTGGATACTCACAAGCCTCCGGCTGAGCGCCTGTATATTGGAGTTCGCTCCGGTGGATTAGAGGGTCGCCTCCCTACGGCTTAGGCTGAACGTAGGTATAACCGACTGTTGTTTCTGCAAATGCACCAAACAGTAGTTTGGAGCATCCGGCTTTCTTGGGGGTCCTTAAAGGGGTCCTGTACGGGGCCCCACCTGGGGACTCCATTGTCTTTCTGGGTGACTTTAACGCACACGTGGGCAATGATAGAGAGACTTGCAGAGGCATGATGGGGATGAAAAGAGCTCCTTAAGCCGCAGGTCAATGATCGATTTTGTACTCGTATCATCTGACTTGAGGCGGTATGTTCTGGACACCTGGGTGAAGAGAGGAGCGGAACTGTCAACTGATCACCATCTGGTTGTGAGCTGGCTCCGATGGCAGGCGAGCCTCTGGACCGACTAGGTAAACCCAAACGTGTAGTTTGGGTGAACTTGGAACATCTGGAGGACGAAACTGTCAGAGGAGTTTTCAGCTCACACATCCGAGAAGCTTAAACATGGAAAACCCCCAACAGACAGAGGCCTTGGAGAAAATAAATATTGCTTCCCCTGCTTTGTGTCTCTCCCCAGTGTCACCACCACAAGTCAGCAGCTCGAGACATAGTCAGTTTTAGTTCTTTAAAATAAAATTCTGCATCGGTTGACCACACAAGTTTTTGTTTAGTGTTCTTATGCTGCTTTCATCATAGCTCTGAGTGGAGCAATCAGAGTATGTTATTCTGGGATTAACTGTTAACTGTTACAACTTAGACTCAGGAAGATATCATGTCTCTAACAGGCTAGATTTGTCTGCATTTTCGTCAAGTCCCAGTGCCCTAGCTTCTCCACCAGAAATCACAGCAAGAGCAACAAGGGACAGAAGTTGCAGAGAGCATATCGTTTTTGGTTCAACTTCAGCAGCCACACCATCCAGACCCACAAAAAATATCACCGCAGACAAGAGTCAAGTTCATGTTTGTGACCAGATCGTGCCATTTGTCGTCATAAACAGGTTCATCATCATCCCAGACATAGTTCATAGAGCAGTGTGACGGGTCCATAGGTGGATCATTGGAATGAAGTCTCAAAAGTCCTTCAGGATCAAAGAAACCATCAGCTGGTTCAATCACGTTGAACCAGTACACAGCGGCCTCCCTCTCTGGAGCAGGCAGATCATTCTTGGTGGAGTGTTGGGCGAGGTTGAGTTCTTGTTTGTACAGCTCAGGGTAATTGCTGCAATTGTAGGTAAGTAAGTAAGTAAGTAATTAATTAGTATTTTTAGAGCGTTGGTGTTACCCTTTGGGAACTGGACCAAAGTTCCGGAGGTCGTGAAAGCAAAAGATGTGCCAGTGAGTGATAAAAAGTCTCTTCCCAGCAGGCCAACTGGACACTGAGAACAAATCAATAGTGAATAGGTAAACTTGATCCCAGATAGTTCACAAGGGAGAGGTTTGCTGGAATGGAGGACCTGTGGTGGCCCAGAGATGCCAACAACTGAGGTGGTACAAAGTTAAGACAATCATTCACACAGTGATCGAGAGCACAACATTTGAACTAGCCTTTGTTGGCCTGTTTCGTCTGTCTCTATACCCTTGTCCCTATCTCCTGCCACGCACTCCAACTGATGAACTGTGGAGGGGCAGAGCCAGAGCCAGGAACAGAAGTCTGGGCCATCGAGTCTTTTCTCATGTTTTTAAGTTGGGACTTGGTTAACTGCATCTGCCTGTCATAATATAGTTCTTTTTTCTAGCTTCCTCCTTATTGTGGATTCTCCAAAAATGAATGATGTAAGTAACCCACTCATCATAAGGTTTACCATTAAGGTTAACCACTGAATCAAGACCCTTCCTGAGGGACTCACGCTGAGAGTTGACCATATTTGGAGGATTTTTTTTAATTTTTTTAAGATATTTGTTTATTGATTTTTAAAATAAAACAACCAGTACAGCTCAACAGCGTAAATGATGTTTCGAGGATTTATCACTGGCCACTAGGGAGCAATGTAGGATATTGCTATGACCGGCTCAGTGAGGAACCGGCCATATCTGTTGATATGTACATGTTCATGTCAAGGTGGTTTGATTGTGCTGTTCAGCCTAATTCATGTAAGTCGAATGTTTAATGTTTTATAACTAAATGAATACAACAACTGCATAATATGAGTAATGCTGTAACATGTGATGATTCATGTTATGTTGTATGTTCACATTTAAGAGTTATTACTATTTGCTTATACTGCAATCGTTTGTATCATTGTAGGGCTCCTTCATCTCTGTCATTAAAGAAATAATTCGACATTGAGGAGTGTTTCTTCAATATTCATGTGGAACAATAGTTGGGAGGACTGATCATGGCGAGGGTCAGCCCCAGTTAAGTCTTGCCAAACCTGGAGACACCGATGTATGTACTCTCCAGGATCCTCCATTGGCTTCGGTGAAGTGTAGCACACAGGAAACTGTCATCTGTTAGCATTATACAGAGCCAAGCGGTGATACTCAAAAGGACTACAAGTACTGCAAGTACTTGCGGCTGACATTCGGGCTGGTATATCGCTAATCGGATCATGATTTGGCAGTTCCTTAGTCAACTCTGTGTCTTGGCTTTCAGCTTCCAACCACTGTCTCAAGTTTGGGCCTTTTTTATTAGTGCTAACCAAAGCTTAGGAGCAACAGTCTGGAAGGATTTCTCTCCTCTGATCCTGAACCGTGTGCGTGGAACCATAAGTAGATTCTGATCCACAGACCTCAGAGCCTGAGCTGGGGTGTAAGGCTGGATCAGATCACTGATGTAAGTAGGAGCCTGACCATGAATAGATCTGAAAGTAAGAACCAGAATTTTAAAGTTGACTTCATAGGGGTCAGGGTTTTGAGCAGCTATTGCAGAATGTCTACGGGAATGAGTGGGTGGAGCCACAGGAACCACCGTGTCTTTGGACTTATTTTCTTCCCTGTCGGGGAGCTTTGACTTGTCAGATGCCACAGAAGTCCCTCTTATCATGACTACACCATAAGTGATAGCTTCTTCTAAGTTCATTATCTGCTTCCCAAGCAGTGAGATAACATGTTTCTTCATTGCAAACATGCTTTTTCAGCTAGTTTCTTGGACAACATGGTACCACCATCATGTGGGAGAAACCCGAAGACCCTAAAATGATTGATCCACTTGTCAAATTTAGCTCTGGCTTTCTTCTTATCTTTAGTCTCAGTTTGTTTATCAGTGCAACCCCAAGCATCCGCCACAACACTGCCAAAAGTTATTTTGACCGACTGGTCTTCCATTGTTAGTCAAGAGGACTAAAAATTAAATAAAAATAACCGAAGCCACAACAAACCAGTTTTAAAAGAATAGTCAGTGAACCTAAAGACGGGAAATATCAAACCAGAAATAGCAAAATTTTAATTTTGACCTGTAGCAAGTAGAAGAGAAAGAGATAAAAAAAATCAAAAGGAAAGTAAAGAAATAAAACAAATGAAATATAGGAAAGAAAAAAAAAAAGCAAACACATCACCAAAGATAAAGTTGTCATATCCTTACAATAGATAAGAGATATATTTATCTTGGAAAAGAAAAATTGAAAACCAATCTATCTTCTGTTACAATCGTGGCACCATGCCAGTTTGAGGTAAGAACCATTTCCAGTAAATCAAAAACAGTTTAGGTTTCCTCTTTTGTAAATTCAAACCGGTTAGTTTAGTTTAATCCACATTCTTTTCATAACTTGAGCTGCTATAAGAGATGCTGTGGAGAATATGTGAAGACAGAAGCTGGAGGACGATGGCTACCACACTTCTGCTGCTGTTCTCTCTGCTGCTGGTCACCCCAGTGACACCGTCGCACTACGTTGGAGGAAGATCGACCTTCAAATACGAAGGAAGGAATCCAGATGGAACCTATAAGGTAGGACGTTTACTCCACTTTTCATTGAGCCAAATCTTTTTACCACTTATTCTTGTAACTAGAACTTCTGGTGGCTTTTTTGACAGGTGGTGATTCGTAACAAGGCAACCTACGATGGCTGTCGTTCTCAATACTGGAATTGTCGCACTGGTAACTGTGGAACTCAAACAAGCAGTCAAAGGGCCACCATTGACTCCAGCAGCAACGCTCCAGTCTCGAATACCCAATGGTGTGAAAGTGAGACTGTGACGACAAGGAACGTCCCGTCTGACAGGCCTTTCTCATTGAGGTGAGTTTGTCTCATGGTGAGGCTGATTAAACCCACCAGGGCTACGATTCTAATGGTGGGTGGATATGTAGCATAATGTCCAAATAGGCTCTCGTCAATCACCTAAAAGATTCTAGAGCTGAGTCGTTGACGGAAAAAACATTAGTGTGTCCTTCCACTGCCACCATTACATTCCAACCCTGTAACTCTGCCTTCCGTCAACAGGGCTTCAAGCTGCTGTTGGATACAAACTCAATTCAATGTGTTCAACTGGAGACTTTCCAGCACTGTGGATCTGGCGCAGAGATCTGACACCAACCGACCCAACAGTTCCCCGGACGTCGCCATCTTACCATTCCTACGGTAACTAGATCTGTTTTGTTTCTGAGGTAGAGAGAGAAGATAGTCAGGAAGATAAGGATGGGTTGTTGGAGGAGAGCAAGGGTCAGATTTTGGAAATAAAAGGAGGTCTCAAATTGTTCAGATCAATTTATCTTATATTGTGACTTTTGCATGAATAACGTTTGAGGACTGATTTTTGTGTTTTTCAGAGTTCCTCAAAACTGTCCTCGAACATATAAACTCGGTACCGTTGATCCAGATGGGGACGATGTTCGTTGCAGATATGGAAATATCAGAAGTGTGGAGTGCAGCAGCTGTATGAATTATGCAGGATTCACTCTAGACCAGGTTTGTTAAACTCCAGCAAGTCTCTAGTTTTCCCTTTTTTCCACAATTGATACTAACCTTTTATCTTTCAGGACTCGTGCACATTGCGTTATGTCCGAACTGCATCCAGCACCCGAGTTTATGCCTTTGAAACGGTGGTGGAAGATTTCCCTAAAGAATCAATGACACTGAGATACAGTGATGGATCCAGCCAAAGAAGGTATCCGCTGCCCCGATCAAGAGTAAGGCGGTCCTCTTGGATAACACCAAGTTCAACCACAATACAAAGTCGGCGGACGACCACTCAAATCACCACTACCAGACCACCGACAACCACGTCTCATAATCTGTGGTATTGGTGGATGATCCATCATGTAGGTACGACCCCATCGACAACCACAACACAAAGAACGCGGACGACCACTCAAATCACCACTACCAGACCACCGCCAGCCACAATCCATAATCTGTGGTATTGGTGGATGATCCATCATGTAGGTACGACCCCACCGCCAACCACAATACAGAATTGGAGGAGGCCATCCACAGTGCATTCTCAGCCTCTGAGCAAAGGGCCTTTGCAGTTCTCTGTTCTTGGTATGTAGCTCCCTTTCAAATTTGATAAGCATAAGCAGATTCCATTATGGATTGTAGTTTACAAAATGTGTTTGTTTTGACAAAAAGTCCGAACAGTGATTTTCATAATCCAGAGCTAAATTGGTGATTTAAAATCAAACACGAACAACAGACTTAAGCCATAACCTGACACGTTGGTCTTTCGATTAACTGTCAGAATCAGTTTTTATGCCATTTTTACTGGAGAACTCGACTAATTAGGAAATAGTTTTGGGTATACTGTGCAACATCAATTACATAGTGCCATTACAGTCAGAATTGTGGACGTTTAGAACAGGTTTGTATTAATGAGTCTGGAGGGGAAGAAGCTGTTGTTGAGGTCCTGGTCCTGATGGAACGCTGTCTCCTGCCTGATGGCAGAGGTGTGAAGAGTTACAGCTCAGTTACAATTCATGATAATTAATCTTATTGTTGGATAAGGTCTGAAAATGCCTTTCCTTTCATTTACAGTCGACCCACCAGTCATTTCTTGTCAAGAGGGACACTACATCCCAAGACTGGTGTCTCCAACTCCTCGAAATGGAGCTGAAATCTCTGCAGAGTGCGACAGGGTATTGGAAATTAAAGTTAAAGCCTATTCTATATACAGCACGTAAGTAGTAGAGCATTAGATCACCAGACCACAACAACCCTTGACCTGGTTCGACTAGCATAACATGTGTGCACTTCTCTTCAAACCAGATTGGATAACATTATCTACAGTGGCCCTCCAGGCATCACGAAACACAGGACAACACATCAAGAGTTTGTCCTCAGGTGGAAACCCACAGAAAAAGATTTGGGAATGAAGTTCCCACTGTGCTTTGCAGTTGAATCAAATGACTCGTGAGTGGCTACAGACTTGCTCTGACAACGTGAAAACTTTGCTAACATTAAATGTTCTTTCAGCTCGAGTTTTCAAACGACCACCATGTCATACCGCTTCGTTAATCCCTACTTCAGCTCAACGCCACGGTCAGAAAAAAGGGCAATGTTTGATGTGTCTTACTGCCAGCTGAGTGTTTAACTGGTCCGTTGGTGTCTTTCAGGATCTATCAGTCTGAAATGAGATGTGTCACCATCGAGGTTCTGGAACCTTCTGGTGAGCTTTCTCATTCTCAAATGTACGGAAGATAGTACAGGTCAAAGATGGATCTGATTTAAAACTAGATCTTAATAGTTCTGACAACAAATTATACATATTTGTACACAAAGATTTTTTTTGTGGCTAGCTCATTCTGTGCAGTTTTCTAGGCGTGAATATTAGGTTTAGTTGAGGTTTGTTGGCTCATGTTCATTTTTTTAAGAAAGGGTTAATGAAATTAGGTTGAGAAGAATGGGCTCGGTGTAAAACTGCTGCTCCTCGTAGTTAATGGGAGTCAGATAATACATCTTAACAGGGTTCCTCCTGGACACCTCACTGGTGAGATGTTCAGGTCAATCCTGCAGGTAGAAGTATGGAAAGACCTTGTCTCAGTTTCAACCAGGCCTGGGATCACCCCAGCATCCCCAGAGAAGAGTTTGACGAAATGAGGAAAGGGAAGTCTGGGCTGAGGGTACAACCCTTTTTTTCTAAAAGACATCTGTAGGATTGCATATTAGTTATATTCATAAAGTAACTTGTCATTTCTCTCAGTCCCTATTGTCAAACTGTTTAGTACATGTTCTTCTTCCTGAACAACCACAAGTAAAAACAGGCGTAAAGTTAGTTCTAGGGGTTGTGGTAGAATCAAGGTTGCCTTTATGTATATCAAGCTCTTTCATACGCACAAAGAGGTTTATTATAAACCTGACCTCAGGGTTTCGCACTAACATTGGTTACAACATGATTGAGTTTCAAGTTTGGGGGGTACTCTGTAAGGCAGTGTAGTCTGGAATCCACTTGGCACTGTCACTGATGAACAAAGAGAGAAACCCCTTGATGAAATTTCCCTTTTTTTGCAGTTGTGAGTGAAGTTTCCTGTGGCCAGTCTACAATGTCCGTCTCAATCGAGAAAGCTTCACTGCGAGGCCTTCATGAGAATAACCTGAGACTCTCAGACCCTGGGAACGTGGTCTGCAGCCTCCAAACATACTCCAACAACACCCACGTTGTGGCCAGCTTCCCCCTCAATGCCTGTGGAACTCAAATAGAGGTCCTTGCAAACACTGATCAACGCTTGCTGAGCAAACTTTTGTGTGTTAACATGTTGTGTTCATCTGCAGGAGGATGAAGAAAAGCTGATTTTCAAGAATGAGATCACTTCTGTGGACAACACAATGTCCCTGATCACCAGGAAACACCTGCTGGAGCTCGACTTCTACTGTGAATACCCGAAACATGGGAACGTGACATTGGGATTCAAAACACATCGTAAAAATGTCACTGTGTGGGAGAAAGGTTTTGGAAGGTTCACCTATGGCTTTGAGTTCTACATCAATAGCAACTATAGAGACATAATAAGTCCTAGTTTGTACCCTGTGGAGTGCGCGGTGGGTACCCCGATCTTCATGCAGATCGAGGCTACCACTGCAGTCAACAACACAGAGCTGTTTGTTGAGTCCTGCAGAGCTTCACCATACGACAACCCCAACTACAGACCAACCTACTCCATCATTGAACAAGGGTACGTAGCAGATCGCTCCCTAAGTGGAAACAGAAAAGCTCTTTTCTTTACATTTATGTTGAACAAATCTTTCAGTCATGTGTTGAGTTGGAATGTGATCGTTCTAATAGAAGTTGGCATCTGTTCCCAGGTGTGCAGTGGACCCGACCGTCAGGATTCACACTGCTGCTCACCCTAACCAGTTCAGATTTAGTATGGAGACCTTCAAGTTCATTGGACTGCATGACCAGGTGAGTACGAGGACGTTGCTATAGCACTGAGGTTAAAATATTTTTTAGAAGTCTGGTCAATAAGGAAGGAAGGGGATCAAACCCGAGACAAAGGGGTGACAGCTCAGAACCCAAGCACTAGACCAAGGTGTTCAGAACCTATTTCTAGTTATCTTATCGACAGGTGGTCAGGTATATTGTGAGGCAAGAAATTGCCCAACATGCTTTTTAAAAAGGGCACAAGAACTCTCTTACAAGTCACTGACACACACACAGCGAAGAGGAACTTCTAAAGGCAAAGCCTCTCAAACCTTGGCCGCCATAGTCTCTGGTCTTAGGAGCCTTAGAATTTGTCTTGATAATGAATCAATTGCTGTTATCCCAATGGCTGCATGCTAGCAGTGCTAACCAATGATGGTCATGTGACATTCAGGTCTACATCAGCTGCTCGGTCATCATCTGTGAACGGGGAAGTTGGGGAACTCGCTGTTCCAGAGGCTGTATCCCCCCCACTATGGCCGGACTCGACCGTCGCAAAAGAGAAGTGGGTCTTCAGAGCAAAAATCACTTCATCTCGCAGGGTCCCATCCGCATCAAGAGGTCGCCAGAGCTCACCACGAGCACAGGTAACACATTCAACAATGGATAGTTGACAACGAGTTTTGAAGGTATATTTAAAGAAAAATTTAATCTTGTCCAGATGAACAATTGAACCTGAGCCTGAGCCTGAACGTGGTCTTCATCGTTGGAGCTCTACTCGCCGCGGTTGCCATTATCAGCACAGTGTCCTACATGAAAAAAAGAATTACCAACGTCAAATACCAAACTCTGCCCACTTCTGAGAATTGAAACCACAGCCATTGCAAGGTTTAATATATTTTTCTTTGATTATCAATGGGTCGGAATTATTAAAGTCTTGGGTAACAAAAAAAAACAAACAAACATGTTTGAACAATGATTGAAAAATTATACATTTGTTTTAATACTTTCTGATTGAGATTAAATAAAGGAATCAATCAATACCAAGTCTTGCCTATGATTTTTACTTATATCTCAAATTTCATTTTTTGAAGATAGATTCCCACCAGGATCACATGATGGGCTTCATTATAAAAAGCAAAAAATGTTGTTGACACATGATGAAAGAAATATCAACATTATTCACGTAAGACAGAGTTCTGCCTTTCAAGTCAACCTTAAATCCCTCCTAGAGCCTCCAGTGGCAGATACCAGATGGTAGAAGTAAGTTCTACGTCATTTGGTGCTCCGCCCTCTAACCGCTTCGCTATTGGTTTATCCCCGAGGCCCAGCCTCTTCTCTGTAATGAACTCACCATCCAGCTGGGTGCAGTCCACTTCCTATAAAGCTGGGAAACGCCCGCCGGACTTCCTCCAACTGAAAACTCCACCAATTCGTAGAACATAAGATTATGAAGATAACTAAGGGGTTTTCTCTTCACTGGACTTTTGAGAAAGAGAGAGTAGCTAAACCATCCAGGAGAGACTCAAACAGAACTACTATTCCTCCAGGAAAAGCCAGTTCAGGTGTCTCAGGCTTCTAGGCTGACTGTCTCCAGGAACGCCTCCCTCATAAGAAGGCCCCCGGGCACATGTTTTGAGAGGTGGAGTCTGCCAAATAGTTAACATAATAACATATAGGTTTATATGTCCATTCAACTTGAATCCATCTTCATAAGAGCTTCATGACAACCATATATATTCAGTTTTCATTTTGCAAGAATATTATCAGCTGCATTTCCTGGTTTCTCTTTTTTTTGTAATTTACTGTGAGAATTATTTCAGTCGAGGTTGTTATAATCCTATCATTCTCATCACGCATACAAACTATGATGTAAGTTAAAAGGTTTCACCTCTGGATTGTAGAAAACAACAATAAAAAATAGGGCCATAAAGATAAGCTTTCAGAATGAACTCTAAAACGTTACTTTATTTTATTTTACATTTTAAGTTTAATTGAATAAATTATGCTAAAAAAAAAAAAAAAGACAAAACACGAAGAAAAAAAAAACAGCTTCACGTAAATATAACTTTTAAAAGTATTTATTAAAAAATATATTGACGGAGAATTCTAGATAAAAACACACAGCTGAGACCTGTGATGGTTGCGTTCAAGTTTCATGGAAAAACGAGTTTCATACTTTCATTGTTTTACGGCACACTCAGTATTTTATATATAAGAATTAACCAAATTACATAGATGTTTTCCAAAATAAAAACGAATATTCAACTGAGCGGACAAAATGTTTTTTTTTTTTTTAATGTTTTTGTGCGCGAATTGAGCTGAGCGGCTTCTTTACGCAGCTCCCGTGAACGTCTCACAGCTGAAGGCGGAAGACAACAGAGTTCGCTGATCCTTTTCTTTCCGTCTCTTTGCAAACCCGCCGAACCGAACCCTCTCACGAACTGGTCCCATGTTTAAATCCCCCTCCCCGTGAGTCCCGCTGGCTGGGGCCGAGTCTGACTGGCCAGGCTAGAAAAACACGGGCTTTTAGTGACGGACTGAAGCGGACCCGCTGTGAGTAAATGTCATTGAAAGAACTCGTGGGTAGAACTAGTTCGACTGGACCAGAAACGAAAGTGACCCGGTTCTGTGAGGGGGTCACACCCTCAAGATTATGTGCTGTTACAGACCATAATACGGGTGTTAGGTCAGAGTCCTCCCAGGACAAGGAGAAGAAAACATGTTATTGTAATACTTGTCACACACTTGTTTGTAGAACAAAGACCCAAGACTTGGTGCTTGAATACTTAAATAAATACTGACTTTGTGATGAAATCCACGACTTGAAAACCTCAATACAGTGTTTTGACTTATTATTGATGTATTTTTCATACACTTGTTCGTAGAATAGAAGCCCCGAGACTTGGTAAAATAATATATTATTGAATTCTTACTTTGCTGGACTAGAGACTATTATTAGGTCCAGGTCTGACATGAAACACCTAATACCGTGTACATACTTTGTGCCGGACTTGAGCTGATGCCTTGGTTCTGGACTAGGAGATAAAATCCTTAATATATTTTACTGACTTTGTGCTGGACTAAAAACATGACTTGGTTCTGGACTAGGAGATAAAATCCTTAATATATTTTACTGACTTTGTGCTGGACTAGAGACCATGACTTGGTTCTGGACTAGGAGATAAAATCCTTAATATATTTTACTGACTTTGTGCTGGACTAGAGACCATGACTTGGTTCTGGACTAGGAGATAAAATCCTTAATATATTTTACTGACTTTGTGCTGGACTAGAGACCATGACTTGGTTCTGGACTAGGAGATAAATCCTTTGACATGATATTTTACTGACTTTGTGCTGGACTAGAGACCATGACTTGGTTCTGGACTAGGAGATAAAATCCTTAATATATTTTACTGACTTTGTGCTGGACTAGAGACCATGACTTGGTTCTGGAATAGGAGGTGAACTTATTCACACCGTGTACTAAATGTTCGCTGGAATAGATGGTTTCTGCTGGAAGAGAGACCACTGACCTGCATCTGGAGTAGAGACTTGATCCTGGACTCTAACCTGCTGCTATTTGACTAGAGAACTGTTACTGACTTGTTGCTGGAACTGAAGTATTTTTTTTTCAAGATATTTTCAGAATATATATATTCACAAGACTGGGTGCAGGAGACACAGACTTGGTGCTAGTAATACAGACCTGTTTCTGAAATAATTCCCATTGACCTTGATTTTAAAAACTGGTTCTGAAGTAGACACTGGTCCCAGGAGAAAGATCAGAGACTTGGCAAGACATGTAACCCACCAACTTGTCTGGAGGCTAGACATTGACGTGAGACCTGTTTCTAGATTAAATACTTTGGTGCAACAGGAGGGATGTCATGTTGGAATAGACTCATAAGAACCAGTTCTCCCGTCCTTTGAGAGGGACTTGTTCTCCGCTTACGATGGAGAGCGTCCACTGGGTCCGACACCGGTGTCAGCAGCTGGCGGGGGAGCCCTCGTCCACCAGGGGTCAGTACTCTGCCCCCGAGGACTCGCCGAACAAACGAGAGAAAAAGCGCCGGCTTGTGTTCCCTCGCCACGGGCCTCACCAGGACAAGGTTGCGAACAACTTCAGTGACAATTCCATTCGGACCACCAAGTACAGCGTGTGGACCTTCTTGCCCATGAACTTGTTCCAGCAGTTCCACAGGTGAGGTCCTCTTGTTTACACGTACGGAATCGATTGGGTCTTTTTAAGAATGCCGGCCCGGTTGTGACCCTGCAGGGCTGCCAACCTCTACTTTTTGTTCCTGGCTCTGCTGAACTGGGTTCCGGTCGTGGAGGCCTTTCAAAAGGAGATCACCATGGTTCCGCTGGTAGTGGTCCTGGCGGTGACTGCTTGCAAGGATGCCCTGGAGGACTACAGACGCTACCTCTTTGACCAAAAAGTCAACAACAGCGTGGCACTGGTGTACAGTGGGTGAGTTGATCTCAAACATTATGACCAGCATGTCACTGCCCGGGTGTTTCCAGGTACAGGAAACCAACACCATAAAGTATTTTCAGGGGAAGTTTCCTGGTCATTGCCTTGGCTCTTATTGAGAGTATTACGTGGTATAACATAGAAAGTTTGGACTGCGGTAAAGATTTGCACAGTATAGTTAGAGCACTGAGCATTACAAGTTACAACTAGGGCTGCATGATATTGGAAACAATGCGATATTCGATATTGGAGTCTTGAATTTCGATATTGATATTAATGCGATATGTTTTTCTTTCACATAAAAATGTTGCTGCGTGCACGCGCCTGCACGTGAGTACTGTACTGGAGGTCCTGGTGTTTAGACAAGGAAAATAATTCAATATTTCCCTTTCGTTTATTTCTGCGGTGCCGACATGATCAGAGAAAGTTTTCACTTATAACGCATAATGCATAATGCATCAGTTTCCCGCGAAACTGAGTGACCTCAGAGAGGAGCCGCCGGCGCATCGCGATATCACAAAATCAATAATAAATCCACCTCCCTGTACACACACGCATAACAGTTTATAAATGACCTGTCTAGTTTAAATAATCTTCTTGAGAATATTTTTTTTGTCTTCTTAAAAACATGTGGAAACTTTTACACTATTTCGACCATTTGCATTATTGAAAACCTCTTGCTTTAAAGTACAGTTTACAATAGTATTATTGAGAATGAGGTAAAAAAAAAGACATTATATCTTTGCCTTTGTTTTTTTTTTTTTAATCGACTTGGCTTAGCTCAGGGCCTTCAAACCCCCTTCAGAAACACTTCTGTTTTAATTTTTACACTAATATATATCTTTACCATGAAGGGATTTTAATTATACCCCGATATGAATTTAAGGTCAGACCTATAAGACGTTTATTACCACACTTACAGCTTTGAATACTGTAAATAAACTGGGTAGTACACTGGAAAACAACAAATTATTATTTTAATAGTAAATAATTGGTATTTAGGAACAAGTCCTCCGTATCTAAAGCATCAATGATATCCCGCAAGATCCAAGTGACGACTGAGGATGAGAGGATACTCCAGCAACTTTTGAAGCTGATGTTTGGACATATTTCGGTTTGAAAACAAATGAAAGCAGTTACAACTTCGTCAAGAGTCATGTGGTCTGTAACACCAGAGTTAAGTACTGTACAATACTTCACATATATCCTTGTTACTAGACTATCACAACACCAGAGTCAAGTACTGGACAATACTACACATATATACTTGTTACTACACTATCACAACACCAGAGTCAAGTACTGGACAATACTACACATATATACTTGTTACTACACCATCACAACACCAGAGTCAAGTACTGGACAACACTACACATATATACTTGTTACTACACTATCACAACACCAGAGTCAAGTACTGGACAATACTACACATATATACTTGTTACTACACTATCACAACACCAGAGTCAAGTACTGGACAATACTACACATATATCCTTGTTACTACACTATCACAACACCAGAGTCAAGTACTGGACAATACTACACATATATACTTGTTACTACACTATCACAACACCAGAGTCAAGTACTGGACAATACTACACATATATACTTGTTACTACACTATCACAACACCAGAGTCAAGTACTGGACAATACTACACATATATACTTGTTACTACACTATCACAACACCAGAGTCAAATACTGGACAATACTACACTAGAAAAAACGGTGCCCATGGACAAATGAAGATCTCCTGAGTCTGAAGAGACTTTGTCGAAAGACTGAGCGTCTCTGGAAGTCCACTAAACTTGAGGTGCATAGACTTCACCTCAGGGATCTGATGACTTCTTACAATGAGATGGTAGAAACTGCTAGATCTGATTACATCAGAAAACTGGTAGCAGCAAATAGGAAAAACCCCAAAGTTTTGTTTGACACGATTAATTCTCTCGTGTCTCCTGCTCCTCAAATCACGCCTGTCTTCTGTGAAGCTGACAGCAATGCATTGTTGAGATTTTTCATTGACAAAATTAAATTGATCAAAGAGAAAATCTCTCCCCCTTTGTTTGGAACCCCTACTGTCTCTGAGCCCCTCTCCTCCTCTTGGTCTTCCTTCACTGCTGTATCTTTGGGTGATATTTCGGCACTAGTGAACAAGATGAAACCCTCCTCTTGCTCAGATGACGTCCTTCCTTGTAGGCTTTTTATCAAAGTATTTGATGTAATTGGTCCCTGGGTTACCAATATGGTGAACCTCTCCCTTTCCACAGGGGTTTTTCCCAATGCATTTAAACATGCCATTGTGGAGCCTCTGCTCAAAAAACCAGGCTTAGACCCAACTGACCTCAGTAATTTCAGGCCTATTTCTAAGCTCCCTTTCTTGTCCAAGATCTTGGAGAAGGTGGTGTCTGAGCAGCTGTCTTTGGTCCTGGATCAGAGCGACATCCATGAGAAGTTTCAGTCTGGCTTCCGTAAACATCACTCTACGGAGACAGCTTTATTGAAAGTGTCCAGTGACATCATGATGTCGGCTGACTCTGGTAAATTCACTGTTCTGGTTCTCTTGGATCTGTCCTCAGCCTTTGACACAGTTGATCACCAGATCCTGCTGAGAAGACTGAGGGA
Organism: Callionymus lyra; assembly: GCA_016630915.1. Classification (NCBI taxonomy): domain Eukaryota; kingdom Metazoa; phylum Chordata; class Actinopteri; order Syngnathiformes; family Callionymidae; genus Callionymus; species Callionymus lyra. The sequence goes on from JACEEU010000690.1 coordinate 2,360,437, forward strand.
TGAAGACTGTCTGGGTCTGTGTTAGAATGGTTCTCATCTTACCTTTCTGGGCGCAGTTTTAGTGTATCTGCCAATCAAATGAGGTCTGAATCGGCAGATCTGTTGTGTGGAGTCCCTCAAGGTTCTGTTCTGGGTCCTTTATTGTTTTTGCTGTACTTGATTCCCCTCGGTAAAATCATTCAGAGATTTCCAGATGTTTCTTATCACATTTTTGCTGATGACATCCAGCTCTACTGCTCTTTTGACCCAACTGAGCCCCAGAGGCTGAACTTAGTCAATTGTTTGCTAGAAATCAAACAATGAGTGAAAACACTTTACAGCTAAATGTGGACAAAACTGAAACACTGGTGATTGCTCCTGATGATAAGATTCCAGGGTTGAGTCAGTACTTGGGTGACTTAGGTCAGTCTGTCAAACTGAGCCTGAGAAACCTGGGTGTTGTATTTGATAAAGACATGTCTCTTGTTTAACACTGAAGAAAACTGACCAGAAACTGTTTCCTTCAACTGAGAAAAATCTCTAAACTTAGGAAAATGTTGTCGGAACATGATCTGGAGCTTGTAATCCATGCGTTTGTTTCTTCTCGTCTGGACTATTGTAACAGTTTGTTTTCATGTCTTAACAAGAAGGATGTGTCTCGTCTGCAGTTGATTCAGAACTCTGCAGCCAGAATTCTGACCCGCTCAAGTAGAAGAACTCACATCTCTCCGGTCCTTAAAACTCTTCACTTGCTTCCAGTTTCTTTCAGGATCAACTTTAAAATTCTGGTTCTTACTTTCAAAGCTATTCATGGTCAGGCTCCTCCTTACATCACTGATCTGATCCAGCCTTACACCCCAGCTCGGGCTCTGAGGTCTGTGGATCAGAATCTACTGATGGTTCCACGCACACGGCTCAGGACCAGAGGGAAATCTTTTCAGGCTGTTGCTCCTAAGCTTTGGAACGATCTTCCTCTCTCTTTGCGCTTGATGGATCTACTGACTCCTTTAAGAAACATCTTAAGACGTTTCTATTTGTTCAGGCTTTTCCTTGAATTTCTCGAACTCCTGTGTTGTTCTCAGTATTATCTTGATCTTTAAAGTATGTACTTTTTTGAGTATTGTTTTGATTGTTTAAGCGCTTTGTGACCCTGGTCTCTACTTACTTACTATACATATATACTTGTTACTCCACTATCACAACACCAGAGTCAATTACTAGACGATACTACACATATATACTTGTTACTACACCATCACAACACCAGAGTCAATTACTAGACGATATTACACATATATACTTGTTACTACACTATCACAACACCAGAGTCAATTACTAGACGATACTACACATATATACTTGTTACTACACTATCACAACACCAGAATAAAGTACTGGACAATACTACAAATATATACTTGTTACTACACTATCACAACACCAGAGTCAAGTACTGGACAATACTACACATATATACTTGTTACTACACTATCACAACACCAGAGTCAAGTACTGGACAATACTACATTTATATACTTGTTACTACACTATCACAACACCAGAGTCAAGTACTGGACAATACTACATTTATATACTTGTTACTACACTATCACAACACCAGAGTCAAGTACTGGACAATACTACACATATGTCCTTGTTATATATGGTGATACATATCTTATCACCTGATTAACTCCAGAAGTAACCGCCCGTCAACCCATTTATTAATAAATCAGCAGCTCCTTTTAGTTGCAAATACTGCCATGGCGGTCCCATATTTCTACTGAACTGTTTATCTAGTTGAGCTGTACTACTTCAACATTTGCTGATGCAATCTAACTTCATCTAATTGTGCTGCTGGTGATGACTGATGGTGGTGAGAGGTAGCCGGACCTTTAATGTTCCCTGATCGGGTCGTCAGGAGTGTCTGTATCGGAGCTGCTTGTAAAAGGTAAACCTTGACCTGCTGTACAGGGAGAAGGAGTGTCCAGGGATTTTTCACACAGACCTTCCTGACACTCCCTTGTGCCCGACCTTCTCCCCCGTCATTCCACATGAACACGGCAGCTAATGGAGACGACGAGTTTCCCGCTGTCGTCAAGGTTCGAGCGATGGCGTGACCTCTACCAACCCAGGGAGCAGAAGGAGAGGATAGTGGCGCCGTTTTCCTGCCAGAATGAGGACCTGGCTCACCGGGTCGGGTCGTACGCCGACAACAGGATCCGAACCCGAAAGTACTCCTTGCTCTCCTTCATCCCCAAGAATCTGTTTGAGCAGCTGCATCGTGTCGCCAACGTCTACTTTATCTTCCTGGCCGCCCTCAACTTCGTCCCCGTTGTAGAAGCCTTCCAGCCCGAGGTGGCCTTGGCTCCCATCCTCCTGGTGCTGTCGTTCACTGCCCTCAAGGACATCTGGGAGGACTACCGAAGGTTCAGGTCGGACAGTCGCATTAACGGGCAGCCATGCCCTGTTTACAGCAGGTGTGCCAGTGTTTTATCACTCGATTACCTTCCCAGTATTTACAGACGTATAGAAAAAATGAACCTTTACTCATAACCGTATGAGATACTAGTCTGGGCTGCTTTTTGATTGGTCAGTGTTATAGATTAGCAACATATTTCCCGTCTCTTATTTGGATCATAAAAAATATCTTTGTTTTTATTATTTAAATCTACTGACATCGTAAAATAACATTTACACAAAATTGTGATGGAAGGTCTGACCATGAATAGATCTGAAAGTAAGAACCAGAATTTTAAAATGATCCTGAAAGAAACTGGCAGCCAGTGAAGAGTTTGAAGGAGAAATGTGAGTTCTTCTACTAGAGCGGCTCAGAATTCTGGCTGCAGAGTTTTGTATGAACTGCAGGCGAGACACATCCCTACGGTACTTATAATGATACAGGGTTAACAATACAATATATAGTGATAGTGTAGTAACAAGTATATATTTGTAGTATTGTCCAGTACTTGACTCTGGTGTTGTGATAGTGTAGTAACAAGTATATATGTGTAGTATTGTCCAGTACTTGACTCTGGTGATAGTGTAGTAAGAAGAATATATGTGAGTATGTCGAGTACTTGACTCTGGTGTTGTGATAGTGTAGTAACAAGTATACATGTGTAGTATTGTCCAGTACTTGACTCTGGTGTTGTGAAGTGAGTAACAAGGATATATGTGTAGTATTGTTCCAGTACTTGACTCTGGTGTTGTGATAGTGTAGTAACAAGTATATATGTGTAGTATTGTAGTAAAGTACTTGACTCTGGTGTTGTGATAGTGTAGTAACAAGTATATATGTGTAGTATTGTCCAGTACTTGACTCTGGTGTTGTGATAGTGTAGTAAGAAGAATATATGTGTAGTATTGTCCAGTACTTGACTCTGGTGTTGTGATAGTGTAGTAACAAGTATATATGTGTAGTATTGTCCAGTACTTGACTCTGGTGTTGTGATAGTGTAGTAACAAGTATATATGTGTAGTATTGTCCAGTACTTGACTCTGGTGTTGTGATAGTGTAGTAACAAGTATATATGTGTAGTATTGTTGAATACTTGACTTGGGGGTGGGAAAGGGTAAAAAAAAAAAAAAAATGTGAAGTATTGTAAAATGCGAGGCTGGTGTTGTGATAGTGTAGTAACAAGGATATATGTGTAGTATTGTCCAGTACTTGACTCTGGTGTTGTGATAGTGTAGTAACAAGTATATATGTGTAGTATTGTTGAATACTTGACTCTGGTGTTGTGATAGTGTAGTAACAAGAATATATGTGTAGTATTGTCCAGTACTTGACTCTGGTGTTGTGATAGTGTAGTAACAAGAATATATGTGTAGTATTGTCCAGTACTTGACTCTGGTGTTGTAGTATTTACAGACCACATGACTCTTGACGAAGTTGTAACTGCTTTCATTTGTTTTCAAACCAAAATATGTCCAAACATCATCTTTAAAAGCTGCTGGACTCACTGTATCCTCTTGTCCTCAGTCATCACTGGACGTTTATTGCAATGAATAAAGATTTGAATATTTGTTAACTGTAAATAAAAAAAAAGAATAATAAATCCTTAAAAGAAATGTCTGGATGTGTTGAATATTAAAAGGGTGTTTTGTATCGAATATTTTCTTACGCCAAAAAATCGGGGTTCGCTTCTGAACTCAATAACCTTCCATATGACATCACGCTCGGGTCCTGAGACGAAGCAAACCTCTGCCAAGGAGCTCATTTTCAATGATTTTATTAAAAAAAAAAAAACTTAAAGAACAACAGTTGTGTTGGCTCAATGCAAGGAAAATATATATATTTTTTATCCTTTATCTTTTATCCATCTTGTTCTTTTGGCGACTTGATGCATGCATTGTTATTTTCTACATTGTCGAAATTATTTTTATTTTTATTTTTTCCCCCATTTCCATACGTATCAAAAAACGCAGTCTGGTTATCACGGCTATGTTTTTTGTTATTTTTATCCATCCGTCTCATAAAAAAACATTAATTTTACACTTTTGTTAATGGAAAATACATCCATAACTGAACCTAGTGTTTAACTTGCTTCAAAAAGTTTATCCGTTTTGTCATGTGGTTTTATTTTGAAATATAAAATAATTTCTTGCATGTTTTGTATTAACATAAGTCAATCATGCGCCACAAGAGGTAATATTGACCTCTTAATTGATCAGTTATCATTACTATCCACCAGGTGAAAGCGTGTGGTTGCTAAGAGATGTCACGTCACGTCATTATCGTCGTTTATGAGCCGCAATGATTCATTCCTGGAGAGAAACGCCCTTGTGGTGTTTGTTGTTGTTGGACGTGTTAATAATGAACCACTGAACAAACCAGACTAAAGACCACATTGTGGAGCATTTACACGTCCAAATGTCTGCAGCTGCTTTTTGTGTTTGTTCTTATTCTTCCTGTGTTTGCGTGCGAGACAATCGCATTTGTGTTTGTGTTGTTCAGCAGAAAACTGCGTTCAACCAACGTTGTCGACGTGAGTGAAGGTGCATTTATTGATTTTTAATCTCATCTTTCCTTTACATCAGTTTCAGTAGATTTAAAAACAAAGGTTTTAATACCATTGCAAGCTTCACATTTTAAACATTTTATAACAGAACAATTATAGGATTTCCAGCTACAATCAAACATTTTTAACTATAGTCGACCAAAGGATAAATCTAACTATAATAAAACAATTGTCAACTATAATCAAACAATTTTCAACTAGAATCAAACAATTTTCAACTATAAACAAGCAATTTTCCACTGAAATCAAACAATTTTCAACTGAAATCAAACAATTTTCAACTGAAATCGAACCATTTTCAACTTTAATCGAACAATTTTCAACTGTAAACAAAGAATTTTCAACTATAATCGAACCATTTTCAACTTTAATCAAACAATTTTCAACTATAAACAAACAATTTTCAACTATAATCAAACAATTTTCAACTGTAAACAAACAATTTTCAACTATAAACAAGCAATTTTCCACTGAAATCAAACAATTTTCAACTGTAATCAAACAATTTTCAACTGAATACACAATTTTCAACTATAATCAAACTATTTTCAACTGTAAACAAACAATTTTCAACTATAATCAAACCATTTTCAACTATAATCAAACAATTTTCAACTGTAAACAAACAATTTTCAACTATAATCGAACAATTTTCAATCTATATCAAACCATTTTCAACTATAATCAAACAATTTTCAACTATAATCAAACAATTTTCAACTGTAATCAAACAATTTTCAACTATAATCAAACAATTTTCAACTATAATCAAACAATTTTCAACTATAATCAAACAATTTTCAACTATAATCAAACAATTTTCAACTATAATCAAACAATTTTCAACTATAATCAAACCATTTTCAACTATAATCAAACAATTTTCAACTATAATCAAACAATTTTCAACTATAATCAAACCATTTTCAACTATAATCAAACCATTTTCAACTATAATCAAACAATTTTCAACTATAATCAAACAATTTTCAACTATAATCAAACCATTTTCAACTATAATCAAACCATTTTCAACTATAATCAAACAATTTTCAACTGTAATCAAACCATTTTCAACTATAATCAAACAATTTTCAACTGATCAAGATTTTTTTTGAAATTGAAAAGAATCAGAGAGAACATTTCTTATTATTTCTGCCTTTTTAATACTTTTCTACTGTAAAATCATGTTAACTTCATCCACCGTATGTCCTTTGATTCTCATGTGTGTCACGTGCACATCATGTGTGTCATGTGCACATCATGTGTGTCACGTGCACATCATGTGTGTCATGTGCACATCATGTATGTCACGTGCACATCATGTATGTCACGTGCACATCATGTGTGTCATGTGCACATCATGTATGTCACATGCACATCATGTATGTCATGTGCACATCATGTATGTCACGTGCACATCATGTGTGTCATGTGCACATCATGTCATGTCACATGCATGTCATGTATGTCATGTGCACATCATGTATGTCACATGCACATCATGTATGTCATGTGCACATCATGTATGTCACGTGCACATCATGTATGTCACGTGCACATCATGTGTGTCATGTGCACATCATGTATGTCACATGCACATCATGTATGTCACGTGCACATCATGTGATGTCACGTGCACATCATGTGTGTCATGTGCACATCATGTGTGTCATGTGCACATCATGTGTGTCATGTGCACATCATGTGTGTCACGTGCACATCATGTGTGTCACGTGCACATCATGTGTGTCACGTGCACATCATGTGTCACGTGACATGTGCACATCATGTGTGTCACGTGCACATCATGTATGTCACGTGCACATCATGTGTGTCATGTGCACATCATGTGTGTCATGTGCACATCATGTATGTCACGTGCACATCATGTGTGTCATGTGCACATCATGCGTGTCACGTGCACATCATGTGTCGTGCGTGGCACGTGCACATCATGTGTGTCACGTGCACATCATGCGTGTCACGTGCACATCATGTGTGTCACGTGCACATCATGTATGTCACGTGCACATCATGTGTGTCATGTGCACATCATGTGTGTCACGTGCACATCATGTATGTCACGTGCACATCATGCGTGTCATGTGCACATCATGCGTGTCATGTGCACATCATGTGTGTCACGTGCACATCATGTGTGTCACGTGCACATCATGTGTGTCACGTGCACATCATGTGTGTCATGTGGGCACATCATGTGTGTCACGTGCACATCATGTATGTCACGTGCACATCATGTGTGTCATGTGCACATCATGCGTGTCACGTGCACATCATGTGTGTCACGTGCACATCATGTGTGTCACGTGCACATCATGTGTGTCACGTGCACATCATGTGTGTCACGTGCACATCATGTGTCACGTGGCACATCATGTGTGTCACGTGCACATCATGTGTGTCACGTGCACATCATGTATGTCACGTGCACATCATGTGTGTCATGTGTTTCGTGTTCTGTAGAAATCCTCAGCATTCTATAGTCTCCACGCTTCTCGTCCTCCGCTCGTCTCTCCTTCTCACTGCTAAAGCCAGTGAACGGCTCCATTGTTGGACGGTAAACTAGTTGAATCACGTGATCCGTGTCAACCTTCTACTTATTTAAAGGTGCGGAAAAGAAGAAGCATTTGAACATTTGAGTCGAACACGCCTTCTAACCTTTGTTTAGCACGAGTGTAGGAGTAAAGTCGTCCTCTGCCTCTGTTTACAAAACATTTGAAAGTATACAGGTGTTTTATAAAATGTATTGATTTCAACCAACATGTCTCGTGTGAAAAACGTGATGAGGAAAGACTGAAACCAAATATATATAGATATATATATCTATATATATCTATATATATAGATTGACAAAAATATAAATCCCTTTCATTATGATATTGTAAACTTATCTGTACGTTTGATTGAAGTCGGAACAAATGTTAAATTACCTTTTTTAAGCTTTGAAATATGGAATGAAATTGAGGACCGTTTTTTTCTTCCCGTGTTTTTCAAAGGTCAATATTATGATAAGATGATGTGATTAAGCTTCAAAGGCTTCAAACGGTTTCTCGAGTCGTTTTCTTCTGCTGTAGGTCATGTGATGTGTTAGTACTCGTTCTACTCGTCTACTGTCTGGATCGTTAATGTATTTTTATCCATTTTTATATATTCACACTTAAATGAATTACATTTTTATTCCTCTCATTTAATGTCATTTATATTGATTTAATTCATTTTAATTTACACTGTCATCACTACACAAACTTCTCTGTTGGCAACTATTTGGATTCAAGTTTTCCTTACGACAGAAATAAAACCTTTTATGTCGCACATTTGTAAGATTCATATGGATTAGTTTCCGTTTTATTTATTTAATTTTGCTACAGAGTTCATAAAGATGACGTGTCGTTAAAGTCCACTTCTGTATTTATTCGCAGATACGCTGATGAAGCGTCTTTACAATAAAACAAATCATTATATGAGATATTAGATGATTTCTCTGGTGATCAAAGGGTTTTTAACAACATTTCACGTCTGCAGTGGGAAAGAAAAGTATCATAGAAAGTCAGAAAAAGACTCTAATGGTTCCTTTTACTTCATCAACGTCAAAAACTTAACCATTTTTTCATTTTTTATGGAACTAAAGTGAATATTTCTCCTCCTGCACCAGAGAGCGGAGGGACTATGTCCAGAGACGATGGAAGGACGTTCAAGTGGGAGACTTGGTCCGTCTCTCCTGCAACGAGATCATCCCCGCGGACCTCCTGCTGCTCTTCTCCTCCGACCCGGGCGGCGTCTGCTACACCGAGACCGCCAACCTGGACGGAGAGACCAACCTGAAGCAGAGGCAGGTGGTCTCCGAGCTGCACATGCAGGTAAAACCAGAACGCACAGAACATCAACACTTCAAGGTAGGGTAGATGATCTTTAAAACGATGTGAGCTGGAATTCAATGGTGGCTCCGCTCTTGAAACGACACGTTCAAAGTGTCACTGCAGACTGAAGAAGAAGAAGAAGAAGGTCGTCTTTAACCAATCGTAGGAGACCGAGGTGTAAGGACCGCTTTAGACGATCAAGTTAAAAGTAATGCTGCACGATATATCGAAAAAATATCCATACTGCGATATTACCACGCGATATGCAAATGGGAAACTGGCGATAATTTAAAAAATGTATAAATCAAGAATTTCTTAAATCCGCACTTCAACCAATCAGTGTCACGTTCTGTAAAGTTGTCAATTTGTACTTCTATGTCTCGTTGTCGTTTACGTCTCCGTCTGTCTGTGAACTGTGCGGCGCAGCTTGCTAGGCTCGGTTGCTATGGCGACGCGTCTTGCTGGCTCGCTGACTTGGCTCAGTATATCCACGGTAGTAATACTAACTTATGATCTAGTCAAACACTAGTGATCCAGTCACTCGTCTCTTTCAACCTCCTTTGTTAAAGCAACATATCGTAAGAACTTTTCATCTCGTCTCAGTTGTTTTCTTAGAAGATCGTGAACTTCCAAACAAACCTGTCCGTCTTCAGCGTATACTAACGAGCTAAGTTGTTAGCATCATTTATAAAGTGTTATGTGTGCGTCTTCACCGTATGCTAACGAGCTAAGTTGTTAGCGTCATTTATAAAGTGTTATGTGTGCGTCTTCACCGTATGCTAACGAGCTAAGTTGTTAGCATCATTTATAAAGTGTTATGTGTGCGTCTTCACCGTATGCTAACGAGCTAAGTTGTTAGCGTCATTTATAAAGTGTTATGTGTGCGTCTTCACCGTATGCTAACGAGCTAAGTTGTTAGCATCATTTATAAAGTGTTATGTGTGCGTCTTCACCGTATGCTAACGAGCTAAGTTGTTAGCGTCATTTATAAAGTGTTACGTGTGCGTGTACAAGGAGGTGGATTTATTATTGATTTGATATCACGACGGGCCGGCGGCTCCTCTCTGATGTCGCTCGGTTTCGCGGGAAACCGATGCAAGTCCCGCGAGACTGAGCGTTAGAAGTGATGTTTTTCTACCATCATGTCGACACGAAAGCGTTGAAATAAACGAAATGGAAATATCATTGTTTTCCTTCTATAAACCTCCCCTACCGTACTCGCATCTGCGCGCGGCTACATTTTTAGGGGGAAAAAAAAATTGCATTTATATCGATATCGCAATTCAAGACACCAAAATTGAATATTGCACATATTTCCAATATCGTGCAGCCTTAGTTAAAAGTGTACATTTTGTGAGTTTCCAGGTGTGTTTCAGAGGGTGAATGAGTTCCCCCCCCTCAAAAAAAAGTGGAGTCAAGGAAGCAAATAAAAAATGCAGAATCTGCTTTTCAAGTAAACAAAAGACATTTGTTGACATTTGTTTTTTTCAAACTTGTGCCAATTGTTTATTTCTACCACAGACACTGTCTCTCTGTTCTCCTATCAGAGCTTCACTCTGCTCTAACTAAGCAGAAATTTAACTGAACTTGCACACAAAACGGTAAAAGGCCATTTTAAACCAAGAAGTCCAATTAAAACAGACCTTTTTGAAACCATATTCATAATCATTATTAAAAAAGATCAACTATCAACTTGATTTTGAGTCACTGAAGGACTCATTCATTCCTCGTGATATTAGACTTAAGGCCAGGAATAGAGGGACGGTATGATGTAGTCTGTGTTCATCTTTGTATCCTTTTCTTTGTGTTATTTCCTTTGATCTATATTCTTCGTTATCTCTTTGCATTTGTTCTTTATATTTGCAATTTTTCATCTCTTTGCACTTTGTTCTCGTTCTTGTTTAATGAAACCCAATTTCCCGAATGTTCAGAGGATTTGTAAAGTCCATCTAATCTAATTTAATCTCATTTTGATTAACGTTAATCCTCATACTTATTGATTTTTATTTACGTACTTTTATACGTGACAAAGATGGAAAGAAAAGAAGATCCAGGTGTCAAACTCAAAATATTTATTGTGGCTCGTCGGAAGTCGTTTACTCAAATCAAAGAAGTTTAATTTTCTTTATGAAGTTATGATTTATCAAGTCAGTGTTTAAGATAATATAAGAGACAGAGATGATTATACAGAGAATTCAAATAACACTAAAGAGTTTGATGTTATATAAAACGTTTTTTTATTTATTTTTTAAAAGAAAATGTAATATATCTACATCTTGATTTTAATGATTTATTTCCTCCCGGAGAAACTTGATGATACTTGTACCACCTTTTCTCCATTTAAAAACACTGTGCTTTGATAAATTCTCCTCGTCATTCCAGGGCGAAGAGTTCGATCCAGAGAAGTTTGGAAGCCACGTCGTGTGTGAAAATCCCAACAACAACCTCGGCAGATTCTCGGGTTACATGTGAGTGTTGTTGTGTTTTCAAGCATGTTTGGATCAGGACTCGAAGAACGAAGACATGACATGGATGAGGAGGAAACGTCAGGACGGAATCAAACATTAAAGCACTTCGTTACTGACACCAGTTCAGCTCCTTGACCCAAGACACTGGTAGAATGAGATAGAATGAGACGCTTCTGTACTCGGAGTGCGATCACCGTCGTGTCGACGTCGACTGTATCCTTGTGTGTTTGCTTCTCCAGGGAGAATCCAAATGGAGCCTGTGTTGGTCTTCACATCAACAATCTTCTGCTGAGGAGCTGCACACTCCGCAACACCAAGACCGTGGTGGGCTTGGTGGTCTACGCTGGTGAGGCTTTTTATTTTCATCCGAATGATATATTCCACATGAAATATGTTGCCAAAGTCTCGACTGTTGAAGGTCAACTCATGTGAAAACTCAACTCTCCTGACATGTAGTGAATGTTCTTCTCTTCAAGATGCAGTAACTTCTCATCATGACCATGTTTTGAACTTATTACTGTTTTAGTCGTCAACATCACGTCTGGTTTTTCACCCCCATAGTTAAAGTCCGTATTGATCTGAATCCACATCGTCCACAACACTTCGCCTCCTCTGAATCCCTCAGGTCACGAGACCAAAGCCATGATGAACAACAGCGGCCCGAGATACAAGCGCAGTCGACTGGAGCGGCGGCTGAACGTCGACGTCCTCTGGTGTGTTCTGCTGCTGGTCGTCATGTGTCTGATCTGTTCCTTCGGTGAGTTTCCACGGAGATTCGATCCATTTACACTCACTTTCATCAACCATCGTCTTTAAGGGGTTGATATTAATCACACCAACACGCTTGATGGCTTTAAGAAACACGATCTTCTCTCAGAAACGGTTTGACATTTTTATTGGAACACATTGTATAAGAAGCGTGAGTAAACCAAGACAGTGGTTAAGATAAGTGATAGAGATTTCAACAGATTACAACTGAGGGTGAGAGGAAGAAACTGGCGAAAGGGAAAATGAAGGCAAGATAGCAGTCGAGCTCATACTTGCTGTTGAAGACGGTTTGGTTAAATGTTTGTTTAATTTTGCCGCAACAACATCCGCTTAAACATTTCAAGGCCCTTGTGTGAGTGAGTTTGACACTCTTGGTTTAAGAGTGTAACTGTTGACGCAGGTGAAACTGGTCTGTGTTTGGATGGTCCTGCTGAAGGTTAGGTAGAACTTTATTGATCCCTCAGGAGGTCTCCTTTGGGAAATTGTTTTTCTTTTCAATTAGATGCAGCAATACAGCAATTATTCATAAAAATAAAAATAAAATAAGAACAAGAACAAGGAGAAATAAAGAGAATGAACAAGATGATACAATCTAAGTCTAAAGATAAAGAACATGAAGAAGTTCTCTCCACTCTTAACGTCGATCTTTCCAGCACGAAGCCCACGTTCTTTAAGATCGTTGATGATTCTTTCATTTATTTGAGTCAAACTCGATCACACAAGAGGTCGAAATATCAACCATGGTCTTAGACACAGGCTAAACTAGTTTCAATGTTTACCATCTTTCTCCCGCACTTGATGCTAAATCTATCATGCGTGTGTGTTTTCGCTAAAGCGTCTCACTTTCATCAAATTCCCTTTTTTTCTGTTTTTTTCTGTTTTGTTTTTGGAATACTCTTCATAATCATCAAGATGATCTTAAACACCAGCAAATGTCACTCCATCGTCATAAACATTAATATGTATTGATTTTAATGTTTGGGGCGCCGGGGCCCCCCCCCCCGGGGGGGGGCGGGGGCCCCGCCCCCCGGGGGGGCGGGGGGGCCCCGCCCCCCCCCCCCCCCCAATGCAAGGCAAAAAAAAAAGTTTAAGTTTCCAATCGCAGGCCTTGGGTTTAACACACGTGATCCAAAAAGTTCAGTTCAATACATTTAATTTCACAAAATCTAACGGACTCAGCAACTTTGGAGTTTTAAGTCAATAATAAGGGGAAACTAGAAACAAAATCAAAGAGAACAGATTTTTAAGGAAGTTGAAAGAGGAACCAGCTTCAGGTCATTATTACAAGAGAAATCTTGCATCAGGCCTGTGAACTTGTGGTGTAAGAAAATATCTGTACACTGATGTATCATGACTTCCTTTTCTTCTATATACTATATCAGGGGTGGAACAAAAACCTGCAGCCACTGCAGCTCTTTAAGGACCAGGTTGACCCCCCCTGTATTATACCGTAGTCAGCACTGTATCGATTGTAACATGATTTGAAGCCCCCCCCCATTTCTATTTTAATCATGTTTTTTTATGGTTTATACTTTTAAAGTGTGTGTTTAAAATAGATGAAAAAAAGTTGAAAACATGAAATTATTTACAGGGTTTGTTCATTTTTGTGTTGCAATTCACCCTCCAGTCGGTAGATGGCAGCAGTCACTATATCCTCTGCCTCCATTATAACCTCCGTCTGTAACGTCCCTCTTGTATTGAAGCCTCGACGAGAGGAATTTTTCCGGAAAAAAAACAGTGTATTTAGAGATAGTTTGTAGCAGAGGTTTTTAGTAAGTAAGCGAGTAAAGGTTATTTGTAAAGTGACTTTCTAGACCAGGGTCACAGAGCACTTGAAAAATCAGGGAAAAGCACAAATTAAAGTGTCTTCAGATGTTTCTTGAAGGAGTCAGTAGATCATCAAACACAGATGTTTCTTGAAGGAGTCAGTAGATCATCAAACACACAGATGTTTCTTGAAGGAGTCAGTAGATCATCAAACACAGATGTTTCTTGAAGGAGTCAGTAGATCATCAAACACAGATGTTTCTTGAAGGAGTCAGTAGATCATCAAACACAGATGTTTCTTGAAGGAGTCAGTAGATCATCAAACACAGATGTTTCTTGAAGGAGTCAGTAGATCATCAAACACAGATGTTTCTTGAAGGAGTCAGTAGATCATCAAACACAGATGTTTCTTGAAGGAGTCAATAGATCATCAAACACAGATGTTTCTTGAAGGAGTCAGTAGATCATCAAACACAGATGTTTCTTGAAGGAGTCAGTAGATCATCAAACACAGAGATGGTTCCAAAGCTTAGGAGCAACAGTCTGGAAGGATTTCTCTCCTCTGGTCCGGAAGTTCAGGAACCATCAGTAGATTCTGATCCACAGACCTCAGAGCCCGAGCTGGGGTGTAAGTCTGGATCAGATCACTGATGGAAGGTCTGACCATGAATAGATCTGAAAGTAAGAACCAGAATTTTAAAATGATCCTGAAAGAAACTGGCAGCCAGTGAAGAGTTTGAAGGAGAAATGTGAGTTCTTCTACTAGAGCAGCTCAGAATTCTGGCTGCAGAGTTTTGTATGAACTGCAGGAGAGACACATCCTTCTTGATAAAAAACAAAAATAGTTCTTCTAGCTTCTAGTGTAGACATTGGACTGGATGAGCTCTGGAAGCGCATGCGATATTTACCCCTAGTACTTTCTGTTTATATTGCTATTGTTATTATTTAAACTGCTTCAATCTTAAAATATAGACTTATTTAACTTTTTTTGGAACATTTCCTCATGTCGAGACTTCAACACAAGATGGACGTTACAGACGAGGAGGTATTTGGATGATTTTAAGTGTCTTTTTGGACGAAGATGAAGACGAAGACAACTGAGCTCCAGTTGCTACATTAAAATGAACAAACATTTTTGTTTATAACTCTAAAAAAGAACAGATTACTCTGAAGATAATCTCAAATCAGTCGACATGAGGGTGAGTAGAAAATGAACCCGGCGGTGACTGAGGACGAGAGGATACAATAACTACAAAAAGTTTTAAATCTGTTGTGTTTGTACATATTTTGTTTTGAAAACAAAGGAAAAAGTCAACAAAAGAAACGAGTATCATTCCAGCCTCACCTAGAGATCTTGTTGTGTCTCAGGTCATGCACTCTGGCTGATGCAGTTTAAGAATCCGGTCTTCCTGGTGGACCAGAACACGCCTCCCGCCCTGGCTGGTTTCTACGTCTTTTGGACCATGATCATCGTGCTGCAGGTGAAGTGGAGAGCAGATGTTCCAGGAAGCTAAACAGAGAACTAGCTTATTGTGGTTCAGGTTATCTATTGACCCGTTTGAGCAACACTGTACCAGACTCGTGTTGTTGGACAAAGGAAAAAAAAATCTTGAAAATGTATTTTAACATGATCTAAATTAACGAAGAAAATGAGATGTGGGTTGAATCAGTTTAATAATGTAAATAAAGCAAATTAAAGCACAATATTAAACTGTGAGGGAGATGAAATACTGCTTTAACTTAACTAAAGAAAGAACAGAAATCAGATCTGGTTTAGAGTCCGGACTTGAAGTAAGTAAAAACACAGCTCAGTGTTTCACAAAGACATGTAAACTCTGTTAGTTCGCTGTTATATTTTGGTCACAGTTTCACAAGCCGTTAATTTTCCCACTCCAAAGATTTCGACCAAATACACAAACTTGACAAAGTTATAATCGTCTCGGTCGGGGGGGCATTTACTCCTTCAGAGACCTGGCACGAACCACATTCCTCGCCCACTCCAGCGGTGAATAAACATGCAGTTGGTGAGATAATGACATTATATGTGGTTAAGTAAATTAAAAATATATATTTTAGCTCAGGACTTTCCTATCAAAAAAACAAAAAAAACAGTGTGCACGAGTGGGAGAGTAGATATGAGTTGATATAAGTTGAGACATTGATCGTCCACACCAGGCTCAAAATCTTGTATAAAAAAAAAAACCTGTTATGCAACAAATAGGTATGTCATCTATAAAACTACATTGAACAAAGACGACCGTGTAGTTTTTCGAAATTTTCACATCTAGTATAAACAAACAAAGCTCAAAGTTTCCTGGTTTTAGCCGCCATTCATTACAACTTTGATACCAATGCCAGTCACTCTTGTTCTTCATTCCTCAACTTCTGAGTATCGTGACAGTCCTCACTCGTCAGGAAGGAGTTTGAGGAATGAGAAGATTAATGGATTTGACCCCTGGTCGTATATTTGTCTCACCAAAAAGATTTACATTTAATTGAAAAAAACTTCTGCTGTGGATCTCGAACTTAAATCAAAGTACTTTGTTTGTTATGTTCAAATAATCCTTTTGTGCGTTTACTGTAATTTAAGTAATGGTTGAAAAGTTGAAACAAATGAAAATATTTATGTATATTTGTGTAAATGTTTGTATACATTACATATTGTAGCTTGTATTCTAGGCTTTTATAAGCTTTTTTGCAGTACAATGTTGAAATGTATTAGCTTTTTCTGCTGCTTTGAATGAGAAAATACGACTGAATAAACTTTGACTAAATGTGTTTTCAAATGAAAGACTTTAGCATCTCAATGACCGTATTTCTTGGACTATAAGGCTCACTTCAAATCTTTAGATTTTCTCTACTCGACAGTGTACCTCGTGTCTTGAAATGAAACGTAAATGTATTGAATGTGTTAATTATACATGTACTTACTGACCCTAAACTATCTGATGTGTCAAGATTTAAAAAGTCGTATTACTAGTAAAACTACGAAGCTGCACTTTCATGCACCTTAAGAATGAAACTAAATCTCATCACAGGGACGGAGGTTACTTTTCTCTGACATCACTTCCTCCTGAAATCCTCAGGTTCTGATCCCCATCTCCCTCTACGTGTCCATCGAGGTCGTGAAACTGGGCCAGATCTACTTCATCGAGAACGACCTGCAGCTCTACAACCAGCAGCTGGACTCCAGGATCCAGTGCCGGGCGCTCAACATCACGGAGGACCTGGGTCAGATCCAGTACTTGTTCTCGGACAAGACGGGGACCCTGACGGAGAACAAGATGGTGTTCCGGCGCTGCAGCGTCTTCGGGGTGGAGTACCAGCACCGGGACAACGGTAGCGTTTCCGTCGGCACCGGAGTGTCCGTCCCCGACCGGACTGACCGGACTGACCGCTCCGTCTTCAGCTCGCAGGTTGGACGTCTACGAGGAGGAGGAGGAGGAGAGGAAGACCGGCACGCTGAGGTCTAGCTGCAGCCGTCGCACCACCAGCTGCGCGTCGCTGCGCTGCAGTCACAGTTCAGGATCTATGCAGGTCCTCACAGAAGATCCACCGGACGAGGAGCAGCCAGGACACTCTCAGCAGACGGACGTCAGCAGCCACATGGTCTCTCTTTCTCTTTCTCCTTCTCTTTCTCCTTCTCCTTCTCTTTCTCCTTCTCCTTCTGTTCTCCTTCTCCTTCTCCTTCTATCTTCCACCTGTTCTGCCATCATCCAATCAAAACTTCTCTATGGTGCCACTGATCTTTCACATGTTGACACTTTGAACATTTCCTTTCTTAAATTAAACTTCTTTTTTTTTTTTAGCAATATTTACTTTTAAAATAATTAAATTCATTTTTTATCCAGTATTATATTCGTTTTAACTTAGTTAGTAAAGTTCAATAATTAAAAATACATTTTCTAAATTCAGTATCTTCCATTCGTAGTTCTTTAAATTCAATATAGAAAATGTTGGTATAAAAGTGTATAAAAGTTATTCTACTTGATTTGCTTCCACGTCGTCACGTGATCGTCCGTGCGTCGCGTGATTGGCTGAAGGTTTGATATATTCATTTGGAAAATAATTCATTTTTTAAATTATTTAATTCAACCTTTATAGTATACAAATAATTCACATTTAATTGATTAAAGAAAACAAGACAAAATCTCTAATGTGTACACAGATGTTTCTTGAAGGAGTCAGTAGATCATCAAACACAGATGTTTCTTGAAGGAGTCAGTAGATCATCAAACACAGATGTTTCTTGAAGGAGTCAGTAGATCATCAAACAAAAAAGGAAAAAAAAAAAAAAAAAGGTTTTGGGGGGGGGGGGGGGCAAAAAAAAAAGGGTTTTGGGGGGGGGGGAAAAAAGGATTTTTGGAGGGGGGGGAGGGGAATGAGGAGCAGCACACAGATGTTTCTTGAAGGAGTCAGTAGATCATCAAACACAGAGATGTTTCTTGAAGGAGTCAGTAGATCATCAAACACAGAGATGGTTCCAAAGCTTAGGAGCAACAGTCTGGAAGGATTTCTCTCCTCTGGTCCTGAAGTTCAGGAACCATCAGTAGATTCTGATCCACAGACCTCAGAGCCCGAGCTGGGGTGTAAGTCTGGATCAGATCACTGATGGAAGGTCTGACCATGAATAGATCTGAAAGTAAGAACCAGAATTTTAAAATGATCCTGAAAGAAACTGGCAGCCAGTGAAGAGTTTGAAGGAGAAATGTGAGTTCTTCTACTAGAGCGGCTCAGAATTCTGGCTGCAGAGTTTAGTATGAACTGCAGGCGAGACACATCCTTCTTGTTTAGAAACAAAATAAACTGTTACAATAGTTTAAACGACACAAACGCATGGATTATAAGATCCAGATCATGTTGTGACATCATTTTCCTGCGTTCAGAGATTTTTCTCAGCTGAAGGAAACTGCATTATTGATTTATTCATCTCAGCCGTCGTGTGTTTCAGGCCATGGATGTGATTCCAGACCCGGAGCTGCTGAGGAAAATGAGTTTCCTCGGGTCTCAGGAGGTCGTCGGTCCCGATGCTCCGTCCAGCCTGGAGCTGAGCTGCATCACCGACTTCTTCCTGGCGCTGACCATCTGCAACACCGTGGTGGTCTCCTCCGCCGGCCGGTCTCCACAGACGGTGAGTCCAGGAGGTTTTTGCTTCAGGACGAGTGGAAACTTAGATCCGTTTCTTCATCGTTCAGTCAGAATGAAAGAGAAATGTTTTCAAACACTTTGAAAAACAAACTAAAAAACATTATTGATATGCAAAAGATTACGACATTAACAAAACATTGCAATTATTAAAAATATTATCCAATCAAAAGGTTTTTGTTTTTTCTATATTTTGATTGGAGCAACCTTTTATATATATATATATATATATTTTAAATTTATTTTATATTTTATTTATTAATATCTATTTAAATGTTGGTTCTTTTTTCCATCGTAGGAACCTATTTTTTGAATAAAATATTTTGGGGATTTAAGTTTCTATTTTTGATTGAATAAACATTTATTTGCTAAAAAAAATGTTTTACTTAAAAATGTTTTTTATTTATTGCATTATTTTATTGAAAAATGTTATAATTGAATTTATTTGCTTAATTATTCAAGCATCTTTGTGGTTTATTGAACATATATTTCGTGGATTGAATTACAAGGAAAGGAAACTACACTCATTGACACACAAACTATTTTCACAGAGAAGTACAATAACACATTTGTTATGATTGATGAGAAGATTTTTTTTAAACGCCTCTAAAGACTTCTGGGGCATGAAGACGATTAAGATTTGCTCAATGCCTGGAAAACACAAACACACGACTTGGCAAGGAAGTGTTCTGTTAAAATCACAGGAGGTGTGATTTGAGGTTGAACGTGACTCTGGAATGTGTGACAAGGATCAGTCGCTGCTGACAGTCGTAGTAATAATAAGTGCAACTGAAGTGTCTGTAGATCATCGTGAAGCATCGGCTGATCGAAACAAGAATGTTTGTCTAGAAACAAGATTTCCTGATTAGATGATGAATCGCTTATGAAGCTGATGAGAAGAATGTGAGACTTACAGTGTAGTACTGTCTCAAATCAAACTACTACACACTTACAGTGTAGTACTGTCTCAAATCAAACTACTACACACTTACAGTGTAGTACTGTCTCAAATCAAACTACTACACACAGTGTAGTACTGTCTCAAATCAAACTCTGCTGCTACACACTTACAGTGTAGTACTGTCTCAAATCAAACTACTACACACAGTGTAGTACTGTCTCAAATCAAACTCTGCTGCTACACACTTACAGTGTAGTACTGTCTCAAATCAAACTCTGCTGCTACACACTTACAGTGTAGTACTGTCTCAAATCAAACTCTGCTGCTACACACTTACAGTGTAGTACTGTCTCAAATCAAACTACTACACACTTACAGTGTAGTACTGTCTCAAATCAAACTCTGCTGCTACACACTTACAGTGTAGTACTGTCTCAAATCAAACTACTACACACAGTGTAGTACTGTCTCAAATCAAACTGCTGCTACACACTTACAGTGTAGTACTGTCTCAAATCAAACTACTACACACTTACAGTGTAGTACTGTCTCAAATCAAACTCTTCTGCTACACACTTACAGTGTAGTACTGTCTCAAATCAAACTCTGCTGCTACACACTTACAGTGTAGTACTGTCTCAAATCAAACTCTGCTGCTACACACTTACAGTGTAGTACTGTCTCAAATCAAACTCTGTTGCTACACACTTACAGTGTAGTACTGTCTCAAATCAAACTACTACACACAGTGTAGTACTGTCTCAAATCAAACTCGTGACTGCTACACACTTACAGTGTAGTACTGTCTCAAATCAAACTACTACACACTTACAGTGTAGTACTGTCTCAAATCAAACTCTGCTGCTACACACTTACAGTGTAGTACTGTCTCAAATCAAACTCTGCTGCTACACACTTACAGTGTAGTACTGTCTCAAATCAAACTACTACACACTTACAGTGTAGTACTGTCTCAAATCAAACTCTGCTGCTACACACTTACAGTGTAGTACTGTCTCAAATCAAACTACTACACACAGTGTAGTACTGTCTCAAATCAAACTACTACAACTTACAGTGTAGTACTGTCTCAAATCAAACTACTACACACTTACAGTGTAGTACTGTCTCAAATCAAACTACTACACACTTACAGTGTAGTACTGTCTCAAATCAAACTCCTCTACACACTTACAGTGTAGTACTGTCTCAAATCAAACTCTGCTGCTACACACTTACAGTGTAGTACTGTCTCAAATCAAACTCTGTCTACACACTTACAGTGTAGTACTGTCTCAAATCAAACTCTGCTGCTACACACTTACAGTGTAGTACTGTCTCAAATCAAACTCTTGCTACACACTTACAGTGTAGTACTGTCTCAAATCAAACTCTGTTGCTACACACTTACAGTGTAGTACTGTCTCAAATCAAACTACTACACACAGTGTAGTACTGTCTCAAATCAAACTCTGCTGCTACACACTTACAGTGTAGTACTGTCTCAAATCAAACTCTGCTGCTACACACTTACAGTGTAGTACTGTCTCAAATCAAACTACTACACACTTACAGTGTAGTACTGTCTCAAATCAAACTCTGCTGCTACACACTAACAGGAAATGATGCGACAGCTTCTTCTTCTACTTCTATTTAACGATGATTTCAACCAGCTGTAGGAACACTATCGCCACCTGCTGGCAGAAGGTTTGGTTTGGATCAAGAAATGTGAGAAACTAAATATTGGCGAAATATTTACGCCGGTATCAGCAGCGAAGACGTGTCGTCCTCCTACTGCTGCTGAATATATATATATATATATATATATATATATATATATATATATATATATTTATGATTTAACTTTCGTTTAAAACGTCACTAAGATGGAGTCGTTTAGTGTAGAAAGTGTCCATCGATCCATACTCAGTTTTGTGGGCATTTTGGTGACAATAAAAATACTAAAAATACTAACTTTGAGTACGCAAGTATGCGATTTGAGACGCATCATAAATCTCGTCCAAGCAACCACGCCCACTCTGCTCTGATTGGTCACAAAAACACGAGTTGCATTCAAGGACTCACGTAAATTTAAACTCCTGAAACTCCCGTTTTGTACATTAAAAACGAATAATAAAAATAAGGTTTGCTGCTTAATGTACACATTACAAAAACACCTAAAGGCAGAAGTAACTCTCACCATGTTTACATCAATATTTATTTTGTTTATTAACATGTAGGTTCTTAACTGATGTAGATCTTCTAGAGGAGGACACCTGCACCAGTGTGATGTCAGAATGTTTGATTTAAACCGTGATCTCGTTTGGAGAGATTTCAGACGAGAACTTTATTAAGTAATAACTTTAAAACGTAGCAACGTCATGATGAATGAACGACTGCATGTTGAAGAGAACGACTTCAACATTTACAACATGTGAGTAAGTCAGGAGAGTTTTCACATGAGGTGAACTTTAAATAAATCTTCACTTGGAAATCATAGCACTGTGAATGTCTCTAGCGGCGCCACCTTCTGACTGAGAAGCACAAACGAGATCAGCCCAATGTTGGCCTAAAATCATCTTTAAAACTTCTATTCTGTGGTTGAGTTGGAATCCTGTTGCTCTTGTTTGTCGTTTGTGTTTCGTCTTCCTATGTGTTGCTGTTCAAAACATCTTAAATGTTGTAATGTTGTTACATTTTATGTTTTTTAGGCTCTTTTGCCTTGATTGTTTTTTGTATTTAACGTCACACTGTACAAGCACTTTGGTCAACCTTGTTTAAAATGTAAAATAAATAAACTTTGACTTGACGATGGTAAACTATTGTCAAACTCGTTAAAAAAATCATCTTAATATAAAAACTGTTAAACTCAATTATATAAAAAAGAAGCAAATGATGGAGTAGCTCTGTGTTTGTTTGGTGTCACTTTTATACGAACATTCTTATATTGAATTAAAAATATTTATAATGTAGAAAATATATATTTTTTAACAACTGTCATTTCAGTATCAAATCTAGAGACAAATGATTGATGATAAATTAGATTGTTTCACTAAAAGTCATTAAACTCAAATAATTGAACACAATTATTAAAAAAAAATCTATTAAATGCTTAAAAAACATTTGAATAAAAAATGTCAAAGTTACTGACGCTGATATAATTGATATAAAAGGCTCATCAATAAAAGGATCTAATAATGAAAACACGTGGGAGATAAAAGAAGAAGTTTGACTCGGTAAGTTTCAACTTTTGAAGCTTGTGATCGTGTCCCTGAGAAACACA
Organism: Callionymus lyra; assembly: GCA_016630915.1. Lineage (NCBI taxonomy): Eukaryota > Metazoa > Chordata > Actinopteri > Syngnathiformes > Callionymidae > Callionymus > Callionymus lyra. The sequence goes on from JACEEU010000690.1 coordinate 2,383,653, forward strand.
CTTGACCTGGATATTTGTATATATGTATATATATATATGTATATGTATATGTATATATATATATATATATATGTATATGTATATATATATATATACATATATATAATAATATATATATAATATAATATTATATTTAAATTCAATATAAAATTGTTGGCACAACTGTCAGGAGACACTCGAGAAGAAAGTTCATGTCAATCAAATCTCACATGGTTGAATGAACACGTGATGAGCAGGACTGTGGAAACTTCTGTGGAAACTCTCCTGATAAACCCCGACATCAACCTGAAACCAGTATTTACCTCGGGTTTCTGCCGGGGTGTTTGTCTGTTGTTGGAAGCGACCGGTTGTTCAGGTGCTCGTGTGAACCTTGGGTGACATGTCAAGGTTGACTGACAGCTTCTGACACCAGGAAGTTGTTCACAAATCACTTTGATTTATCACTGAATTAATAATGTGTTTCTAAAAACAAACACGTTCTTCAGAAGATCGGAACAAAGAAAAGTACACAACTTATTTTTAGCTTCAATAAAACTTGACATGAATAATTAACAAATTTCTTTTGTAAATATAATATAAAGCAACAGAAAAATGACAACTTTATTTAAAGGAATAAAGAGTTTAAGTGTGAGTCGAAAAGAAAGAGTCGCTTTATTATTGAACTTATTTTTCTTTTAAACCATTTCTGCTCGAAAATGTTTTATTCATTTAAGCAACTTTTTTACATTTTAAATAGATTTTGTTTATGAAGAACTTTTGAATTTAATGAAAATATATATTTTTGATTAAAGCAACTTATATTTGATTCAACCTTTTTTTTTCTTTAAAAAAAAGTAATTCAATAAAAATATTTCTCAGTTAAAACTAACTAAACTAACTTTAGTTTTTGTTTTGATTTAAAGCAACTTTTCTGTATTTAAAACATATTTTTATTGTTTTTTATTGTAAATATTTATTTTTGATTAAAGCAACTTATATTTAATTCAACAATGTTTCTTTTGAGAAATATTTTTTATTTAATTACTTATTTTTTTAATTGAAACAACTTTCTTTTCATTGATTTTTTTATTCGTTTTTATTGAAGAAACTTTCTTGGATTAAAAATATTAAAAATAACATTTTCATTTTTTTTATGTTGATTAAAGAAACTTTGTTTTAATTTAAAACATGTTTTTTGGACTGAAACAGTTTTTTGGGATCAAAAATATTTTTTGATTGAAGGAACTTTTGCTTTTGATCGTTTTTTATTTGATTGACATTGTTTTGTTTTTTCAAGTTTAAAACAATTTGTAGTAACTTTTACTTTAGATTTAACTTTTTTAAAATAGCAACTTTATTTTATTGGCATTTGTTTATTTTTAAATTTGAAAAAAAGTTTATAAATAATAATAAAAATGGCAACAAGTGGACCTTCTCCCTGGACTGCAGGTCTGGGGGTCACAGACACTAAGACTACACTGGTACTACTACAGTGACAAATACAAATGTAATATTTTAAATGTACTTTAGGACCTGAAGAGTTCTGAGGTGATGTTTGATTGACAGGTTCCTGAAGACCACGTGCCCCTCAAGTCCTTGGAGGAAATCAAGCAGATGTTCCAGAGGTTCAGCTTCTCGCCCTCCTCCGTCCCCAACGGGGGTCCGGCCGAGACCCGGTCCAGCCCGCGCACCTTCACCGAGCGCCTGTTCGGTCGAGGCGGGGCGGCCTCGTTCTCCACGCCCCCGACCAGCACCACGGAGATCTCGGGCGTCGGCCAGGAGGTCTCGCAGGATCCTGACCCTGGAGGAGGAGTCGTCCGTCACCGCCGAGGTGCAGGACGGGGGCGAGGAGGACCCCGGCCGGACCCCGGGCCGGACCCGGTGGGGGCGCAGGAGGGCGGACCGAGGGGTCCGGACGAGCTGCTGTATGAGGCGGAGAGCCCGGACGAGGCGGCTCTGGTCCACGCCGCCCGGGCGTATCGCGTCACTCTCAGAGCTCGCTCCGCCGAGCACCTGCTGGTGGACCTGCCCGGGTTCGGGTCTCTGGTGGTGCCGCTGCTCCACATCATCCCCTTCGACTCCAATAGGAAGAGAATGTCGGTGGTGGTCCGACACCCGCTGACCGGGGAGGTGGTGGTCTACACCAAGGGCGCGGATTCGGTCATCATGGACCTGGCCGAGGGTCTGGAAGGTAATAAGGCGAGGAGGTCTTGGGTCTTTGGTCGGGTCTCTGATGAAGGTGGTCCAGTGTGTGCAGGTGCAGGAGCTGACGGGACTTCACATCAGAGACAAAACCCAGAAGCACCTCGACGGCTACGCAAGAGAAGGTCTTCGTACGCTTTGCATCGCCAAGAAGGTCAGACTCACTGACATCATATCAGGTGTTGATATTTATCACCATACTGAGTCAAAGATGTATAGTGATATACTGTGATAGTGTAGTAACAAGTATATATGTGTAGTATTGTCCAGTACTTGACTCTGGTGTTGTGATAGTGTAGTAACAAGGATATATGTGTAGTATTGTCCAGTACTTGACTCTGGTGTTGTGATAGTGTAGTAACAAGTATATATGTGTAGTATTGTCCAGTACTTGACTCTGGTGTTGTGATAGTGTAGTAACAAGTATATATGTGTAGTATTGTCCAGTACTTGACTCTGGTGTTGTGATAGTGTAGTAACAAGTATATATGTGTAGTATTGTCCAGTACTTGACTCTGGTGTTGTGATAGTGTAGTAACAAGGATATATGTGTAGTATTGTCCAGTACTTGACTCTGGTGTTGTGATAGTGTAGTAACAAGTATATATGTGTAGTATTGTCCAGTACTTGACTCTGGTGTTGTGATAGTGTAGTAACAAGTATATATGTGTAGTATTGTCCAGTACTTGACTCTGGTGTTGTGATAGTGTAGTAACAAGGATATATGTGTAGTATTGTCCAGTACTTGACTCTGGTGTTGTGATAGTGTAGTAACAAGTATATATGTGTAGTATTGTCCAGTACTTGACTCTGGTGTTGTGATAGTGTAGTAACAAGTATATATGTGTAGTATTGTCCAGTACTTGACTCTGGTGTTGTGATAGTGTAGTAACAAGTATATATGTGTAGTATTGTCCAGTACTTGACTCTGGTGTTGTGATAGTGTAGTAACAAGTATATATGTGTAGTATTGTCCAGTACTTGACTCTGGTGTTGTGATAGTGTAGTAACAAGGATATATGTGTAGTAAGTAAGTAAGTAAGTAAGAAAGTTTATTTATAAGCGCTTTTCGAGACCAGGGTCACAAAGCGCTTAAACAATCAAAACAATACTCAAAAAAGTACATACTTTAAAAGATCAAGATAAAACTGAGAACAACACATGAGTTCGAGAAATTCAAGGAAAAGCCTGAACAAATAGAAACGTCTTAAGGTGTTTCTTAAAGGAGTCAGTAGATCATCAAGTGCAAAGAGAGAGAAGATCGTTCCAAAGCTTAGGAGCAACAGCCTGAAAAGATTTCTCTCCTCTGGTCCTGAGCCGTGTGCGTGGAACCATAAGTAGATTCTGATCCACAGACCTCAGAGCCCGAGCTGGGGTGTAAGGCTGGGATCAGATCAGTGATGTAAGGAGGAGCCTGACCATGAATACTACTTATAGTATAATACATGAATAGTACTTGACTCTGGTGTTGTGATAGTGTAGTAACAAGTATATATGTGTAGTATTGTCCAGTACTTGACTCTGGTGTTGTGATAGTGTAGTAACAAGGATATATGTGTAGTATTGTCCAGTACTTGACTCTGGTGTTGTGATAGTGTAGTAACAAGTATATATGTGTAGTATTGTCCAGTACTTGACTCTGGTGTTGTGATAGTGTAGTAACAAGGATATATGTGTAGTATTGTCCAGTACTTGACTCTGGTGTTGTGATAGTGTAGTAACAAGGATATATGTGTAGTATTGTCCAGTACTTGACTCTGGTGTTGTGATAGTGTAGTAACAAGTATATATGTGTAGTATTGTCCAGTACTTGACTCTGGTGTTGTGATAGTGTAGTAACAAGTATATATGTGTAGTATTGTCCAGTACTTGACTCTGGTGTTGTGATAGTGTAGTAACAAGGATATATGTGTAGTATTGTCCAGTACTTGACTCTGGTGTTGTGATAGTGTAGTAACAAGGATATATGTGTAGTATTGTCCAGTACTTGACTCTGGTGTTGTGATAGTGTAGTAACAAGTATATATGTGTAGTATTGTCCAGTACTTGACTCTGGTGTTGTGATAGTGTAGTAACAAGTATATATGTGTAGTATTGTCCAGTACTTGACTCTGGTGTTGTGATAGTGTAGTAACAAGTATATATGTGTAGTATTGTCCAGTACTTGACTCTGGTGTTGTGATAGTGTAGTAACAAGGATATATGTGTAGTAAGTAAGTAAGTAAGTAAGAAATGTTTATTTATATAGCGCTTTTCGAGACCAGGGTCACAAAGCGCTTAAACAATCAAAACAATACTCAAAAAAGTACATACTTTAAAGATCAAGATAAAACTGAGAACAACACATGAGTTCGAGAAATTCAAGGAAAAGCCTGAACAAATAGAAACGTCTTAAGGTGTTTCTTAAAGGAGTCAGTAGATCATCAAGTGCAAAGAGAGAGAAGATCGTTCCAAAGCTTAGGAGCAACAGCCTGAAAAGATTTCTCTCCTCTGGTCCTGAGCCGTGTGCGTGGAACCATAAGTAGATTCTGATCCACAGACCTCAGAGCCCGAGCTGGGGTGTAAGGCTGGATCAGATCAGTGATGTAAGGAGGAGCCTGACCATGAATACTACTTATAGTATAATACATGAATAGTACTTGACTCTGGTGTTGTGATAGTGTAGTAACAAGTATATATGTGTAGTATTGTCCAGTACTTGACTCTGGTGTTGTGATAGTGTAGTAACAAGTATGTATGTGTAGTATTGTCCAGTACTTGACTCTGGTGTTGTGATAGTGTAGTAACAAGTATATATGTGTAGTATTGTCCAGTACTTGACTCTGGTGTTGTGATAGTGTAGTAACAAGGATATATGTGTAGTATTGTCCAGTACTTGACTCTGGTGTTGTGATAGTGTAGTAACAAGGATATATGTGTAGTATTGTCCAGTACTTGACTCTGGTGTTGTGATAGTGTAGTAACAAGTATATATGTGTAGTATTGTCCAGTACTTGACTCTGGTGTTGTGATAGTGTAGTAACAAGTATATATGTGTAGTATTGTCCAGTACTTGACTCTGGTGTTGTGATAGTGTAGTAACAAGGATATATGTGTAGTATTGTCCAGTACTTGACTCTGGTGTTGTGATAGTGTAGTAACAAGGATATATGTGTAGTATTGTCCAGTACTTGACTCTGGTGTTGTGATAGTGTAGTAACAAGTATATATGTGTAGTATTGTCCAGTACTTGACTCTGGTGTTGTGATAGTGTAGTAACAAGTATATATGTGTAGTATTGTCCAGTACTTGACTCTGGTGTTGTGATAGTGTAGTAACAAGGATATATGTGTAGTATTGTCCAGTACTTGACTCTGGTGTTGTGATAGTGTAGTAACAAGTATATATGTGTAGTATTGTCCAGTACTTGACTCTGGTGTTGTGATAGTGTAGTAACAAGTATATATGTGTAGTATTGTCCAGTACTTGACTCTGGTGTTGTGATAGTGTAGTAACAAGGATATATGTGTAGTATTGTCCAGTACTTGACTCTGGTGTTGTGATAGTGTAGTAACAAGGATATATGTGTAGTATTGTCCAGTACTTGACTCTGGTGTTGTGATAGTGTAGTAACAAGTATATATGTGTAGTATTGTCCAGTACTTGACTCTGGTGTTGTGATAGTGTAGTAACAAGTATATATGTGTAGTATTGTCCAGTACTTGACTCTGGTGTTGTGATAGTGTAGTAACAAGGATATATGTGTAGTATTGTCCAGTACTTGACTCTGGTGTTGTGATAGTGTAGTAACAAGGATATATGTGTAGTATTGTCCAGTACTTGACTCTGGTGTTGTGATAGTGTAGTAACAAGTATATATGTGTAGTATTGTCCAGTACTTGACTCTGGTGTTGTGATAGTGTAGTAACAAGTATATATGTGTAGTATTGTCCAGTACTTGACTCTGGTGTTGTGATAGTGTAGTAACAAGTATATATGTGTAGTATTGTCCAGTACTTGACTCTGGTGTTGTGATAGTGTAGTAACAAGTATATATGTGTAGTATTGTCCAGTACTTGACTCTGGTGTTGTGATAGTGTAGTAACAAGGATATATGTGTAGTAAGTAAGTAAGTAAGTAAGAAATGTTTATTTATATAGCGCTTTTCGAGACCAGGGTCACAAAGCGCTTAAACAATCAAAACAATACTCAAAAAAGTACATACTTTAAAGATCAAGATAAAACTGAGAACAACACATGAGTTCGAGAAATTCAAGGAAAAGCCTGAACAAATAGAAAAAAACTCTTAAGGTGTTTCTTAAAGGAGTCAGTAGATCATCAAGTGCAAAGAGAGAGAAGAATCGTTCCAAAGCTTAGGAGCAACAGCCTGAAAAGATTTCTCTCCTCTGGTCCTGAGCCGTGTGCGTGGAACCATAAGTAGATTCTGATCCACAGACCTCAGAGCCCGAGCTGGGGTGTAAGGCTGGATCAGATCAGTGATGTAAGGAGGAGCCTGACCATGAATACTACTTATAGTATAATACATGAATAGTACTTGACTCTGGTGTTGTGATAGTGTAGTAACAAGTATATATGTGTAGTATTGTCCAGTACTTGACTCTGGTGTTGTGATAGTGTAGTAACAAGTATGTATGTGTAGTATTGTCCAATACTTATTACGTAGAGTGTGTGTGTCACAGTAGAGTGTGTGTGTCACAGTAGAGTGTGTGTGTCACAGTAGAGTGTGTGTGTCACAGTAGAGTGTGTGTGTCACAGTAGAGTGTGTGTGACTCTAGACTCTACTGAGGGGGGTGGGGGAGGAAAAAAAAAAGACTTTCTGCTGGGGGAAAAACTTCCGGCGGAGAAGAGAATCGAGAAAACAGAGGAGGCGCTGCTGGAGTCTGCAGAGAGACTAGAGACACACCTGAGCCTGCTGGGTATTATTCACACACACTAAAGAAATACACAAAGGCATATGCACATACACTAATAAACAAACACCAATGTATACACACACACACACGAAACACAGACAAAATGCACACAAAAACAATAGTAACTGACGCACACACCAGACACACAGACAACACTAGAAACACACAAAAACTAGAAACACACACACACACATTAGAAACGCACAAACACACTTAAACACTAGAAACACACTCACACACACAAAAACACTAGAACACACATACACATACAACACTAGAAACGCACAAACACACTAGAAACACACACAAACAAACACTAGAAACACACACAAACGTTGAGCGCACTCAAACAAACAAACACTAGAAACACACAAACACTAGAGACGCATACAAACCATCACCTAGAAACATACACTAGAAACACACAAACAAACACTAGAAACACACAAACACTAGAAACTAACAAACACTAGAAACACACACACACACATACAAACAAACGAAGGTTGAGTGCACCCAGACACACACAAACACTAGAAACACACAAACACTAGAAACTAACAAACACTAGAAACACACACAAGCACACACACACAAAAACTAAAAACACACAAAGGTGTGCGGTCACCCAGACACACACACAAACACTAGAAACACACAAACAAACACTAGACTCACACAGACACTAGAAACACACACAAGCACACACAAACAAAAACTAAAAACACACAAAGGTAGAGTGCACCCAGACACACACAAACACCTAGAAACACACACAGACACACACACACAAAAACCTAAAAACACACAAAGGCTCTGTGCACCCAGACAAACACAAAAAAACACTAGAAACACACACAAGCACTACACACACACAAAAACTAAAAACACACAAAGGTTGAGTGCACCAAGACACACACAAAAACTAGAAACACACACAAACACTAGCACACACACAAAAAACTAAAAACACACAAAGGTTCTGTGCACCCAGACACACACAAAAACTAGAAACACACACAAGCACACACACACAAAAACTAAAAACACACAAAGGTTCTGTGCACCCAGACACACACAAAAACTAGACAAACACACACAAGCACACACACACAAAAACTAAAAACACACAAAGGTTGAGTGCACCCAGACACACACAAACACTAGAAACACACAAACAAACACTAGACTCACACAGACACTAGAAACACACACAAGCACACACAAACAAAAACTAAAAACACACAAAGGTTGAGTGCACCCAGACACACACAAAAACTAGAAACACACACAAGCACACACACACAAAAACTAAAAACACACAAAGGTTCTGTGCACCCAGACACACACAAAAACTAGAAACACACACAAGCACACACACACAAAAACTAAAAACACACAAAGGTTCTGTGCACCCAGACACACACAAAAACTAGAAACACACACAAGCACACACACACAAAAACTAAAAACACACAAAGGTTGAGTGCACCCAGACACACACAAACACTAGAAACACACACAAGCACACACAAACAAAAACTAAAAACACACAAAGGTTGAGTGCACCCAGACACACACAAACACTAGAAACACACAAACAAACACTAGACTCACACAAACACTAGAAACACACACAAGCACACACACACAAAAACTAGAAACACACAAAGGTTGAGTGCACCCAGACACACACAGTGTCGTGAAGACTCTGTTGCCTCACAGGCAGCACGGGGATCATGGACCGGCTGCAGGACGAGGTTCCAGAGACCATCGAGGCTCTCCAGAGAGCAGGCATCAGGGTCTGGGTTCTGACCGGAGACAAGCAGGAAACTGCCGTCAACATCGCCTACGCCTGCAGACTCGTGCGACCCAGAGACCGACTGCTGACGGCCAACTGTGGCAGCCGGGTGAGAGTCAAGACCCGGGTCAGAAGAACCCCTGGTGGTCACTCGGCTGTTTCTCCACAGGAAGCGTGTTCTGTGTTTCTGGACCAGCTCCTGCGGGAGGTGGACGAGGGTCTGGTGGACGTCCCGCGGGCCTCCAGCGCCGGAGCGCCGGGCTTCATCCTGGTGATCGACGGACGCACGCTGGGCTGGGCCCTCCAGCAGGAGCTCCAGAGCAGCTTCCTGGAACTGGGCCGCCGCTGCAGGGCCGTCATATGCTGCCGGTCCACTCCGCTGCAGAAGAGTCAGGTGGTCCGGCTGGTCCGGGACCACCTGAAGGTCATGACCCTCTCCATCGGTGAGTGGTGGGTGTGGTCAGTCCAGAGCGGCGATGACGTGTGGTGGTCTTCTCTCAGGGGACGGAGCCAACGACGTGAGCATGATCCAGGTGGCCGACGTGGGTGTCGGGATCTCGGGTCAGGAGGGCATGCAGGTACCGGGTCTGACCCCTGGACCACGGTCTCCTGGTCTCCTGGTCTCACTCTTGTCTACGTCCCTCCAGGCCGTGATGTCCAGCGACTTCGCCATCTCGAGGTTCCGGCACCTGAGCCGCCTGCTGCTGGTCCACGGGCGCTGGTGCTACTCCCGCCTGCACCACATGATCCTCTACTTCATCTACAAGAATGTGGTGAGCGGCGCTGCGGCGCCACCTGCTGTCGAATGTTGCAACCCGTCTTAAAAAAGAGAATCTCCTCGGAACCAGATGTACGTCAACCTGCTGTTCTGGTACCAGTTCTTCTGTGGCTTCTCTGGCGCCGTCATGACCAACTCCTGGGTTCTGATCTTCTTCAACCTGTTCTTCACCTCCGTCCCTCCCATCATCTACGGCGTCCTGGACAAGGACGCCGACGAAGACCTTCTGACGGAGCGACCCGAGCTGTACCGGAACACACACACCTCCAAGGTCACACACACACTTTCAAGGTCACACACACACACACACTCACACTCAGCTAACCACACTCACCTCCTCCCTCAGGCCCAGGATCTTCTTGTCTTCTGGGTCACAGTCTTGGACGCTTTTTACCAAAGTCTTGTTTGTTTCTTCGTGCCTTACTTCGTGAGTATCTTAACTTCTATCAATGCTATGGTTTCCTCCCACTCTTAAAAATATTGACTACATGCTAATACTAACTACATGCTAATATAAGCTACATGCTAATTTAAGCTACATGCTAAGATAAGCTACATGCTATTTTAAGATACATGCTATTTTAAGATACATGCTAATTTAAGCTACATGCTAAGATAAGCTTAGTGCTTATTTAAGCTACATGGCAATGTAAGCTGCATGCTAACCTTATCTACATACCAATGAATGCTTTAGCTAATATAACCCATGTTTTAATATAAGCTACACGCTAACATGAGCTAAATGCTAATATAAGCAATGTGCTCAAGTAAGCTACATACCATGAATACTTCATGCTAATATAACCTATGTGTTAATATAAGCTACTTGCTAACATAAGCTAAATGCTAATATAAGCAATGTGCTCAAGTAAGCTACATACCATGAATACTTCATGCTAAAGTTAGCTACATACAAATTCCTGTTTCATACTAATGTTAGCTACATGCTAAATGTTAGCTACATGCTAATGTCAGCTACATACAAATGCCTGTTTCATACTAATTTTAGCGACATGCTAAATGTTAGCTAAATGCTAATGTCAGCTACATACAAATGCCTGTTTCATATTAATGTCAGCCACATGCTAATGACAGCTATATACAAATGATGCTAAATACTAATATAAGCTACAGGTCAATACATGCTAAATGCTAATGTTCAATTCATGCAAACGTGTGCTTCATGCATCTGTAAAATACATGCTGAATGTACAATGCTTGCTCATGTTAGCTCCATGCTAACACCATACTTGCTCATAAATGCTTCATGCTATTGTAAGCTGTATGCTAGTGAATGCTAAAAGCTAATAAAAGCTAGTCTCCATGGTAACCACTCTCTGGGTCGCAGGTGTACTCGGGCTCGGACGTGGCGGTTCTGACCTTCGGTTCTCCAGTCAACGCCTCGGCTCTGCTCGTCATCCTGCTGCACCAGGTCCTGGAGAGCCACACTCTGGTGCGGGAACATCTCGTGACTGTGTGTCGACCATGAGGCTCACCTGTGCCCCCCCTCCTCAGACCTGGATCCACATGATGGTTCTGGTCCTCAGTGCAGCGTCCTACTTCTGCTTCGTGCTGCTCTTCAGCCTGGTGTGTGTGACCTGCAGCCCCCCCACCAACCCTGTGGGCGTCGAGACCCTCAGCATGAGCCGCTCACTCTTCTACCTGGTGTGTGTGCTGACCACTGCTGCTGCCCTCACACCCAGGTACACACACACACACACACACACACACACACACACACACACACACACACACACACACACACACACACACACACACACTTGTGTACACTCATACACACACACACACACACACACACACACACTTGTGTACACTCATATACCCAGGTACACACACACACAGACACACAGTGTATACTCATATACACAGGTACACACACACACACACACACACACACACACACACACACTTGTGTACACACATATACCCAGGTACATGCGTTTATACACACTTATACTGTACACAGTCATATACACACACACACACACTTGTGTACACTCATATACCAAGGTACAACACACACACTTGTGTACACTCATATACCAAGGTACACACACACACACTTGTGTACACACGTATACCCAGGTACACACGTTTATACACACGTATACTGTACAAACATATAGACATAACCAGGTACACACACTTATACTGTACACACTCAAATACACACACAAACACTTTTGTACACACGTATACCCAGGTACACATGTTTATACACACGTATACTGTACACACATATAGACATAATCAGGTGCACACTTGTACACACACTTATACTGTACACACTTGTGTACACACACTATACCCAGGTACACATGTTGATACACACGTATACTGTACACACATATAGACATAATCAGGTGCACACTTGTACACACACTTATACTGTACACACTTGTGTACACACATATACCCAGGTACACATGTTTATACACACGTATACTGTACACACATATAGACATAATCAGGTGCACACTTGTACACACACTTATACTGTACACACTTGTGTACACACATATACCCAGGTACACATGTTTATACACACGTATACTGTACACACATATAGACATAATCAGGTGCACACTTGTACACACACTTATACTGTACACACTTGTGTACACACGTATACCCAGGTACACATGTTTATACACACGTATACTGTACACACATATAGACATAATCAGGTGCACACTTGTACACACACTTATACTGTACACACTTGTGTACACACATATACCCAGGTTACACACTTGTACACACGCACACTTGTGTACACAAAAACATCCACATGTACTTTTACACACATAAACGCATACTTGTACACACTGTGTTCGCAGGTACACACTTCGATAGGACACACACACACTTGTTTATACACACATACCCAGGTACACAATTGTACACACACACACACACACACACAAACACTTGTATACATATACATATACACACTTGTATACACACACAATGCACGCATATAGATACACACCTTTACACAGATACATATGTACTGTATATACACACTTGTATGCACACAAACGTACAAATAAACATATACACACTCGTATGCACACAAACGTACAAACAAACATATACACACTCGTATGCACACAAACGTACAAACAAACATATACACACTCGTATGCACACAAACGTACAAACAAACATATACACACTCGTATGCACACAAACGTACAAACAAACATATACACACTCGTATGCACACAAACATACAAATAAACATATACACACTCGTATGCACACAAACGTACAAATAAACATATACACACTCGTATGCACACAAACGTACAAATAAACATATACACACTCGTATGCACACAAACGTACAAATAAACATATACACACTCGTATGAACACAAACGTACAAACAAACATATACACACTCGTATGCACACAAACGTACAAACAAACATATACACACTCGTATGCACACAAACGTACAAACAAACATATACACACTCGTATGCACACAAACGTACGAACAAACATATACACACTCGTATGCACACAAACGTACAAATAAACATATACACACTCGTATGCACACAAACGTACAAATAAACATATACACACTCGTATGAACACAAACGTACAAATAAACATATACACACTCGTATGCACACAAACATACAAATAAACATATACACACTCGTATGCACACAAACGTACAAATAAACATATACACACTCGTATGCACACAAACGTACAAATAAACATATACACACTCGTATGCACACAAACGTACAAATAAACATATACACACTCGTATGCACACAAACGTACAAATAAACATATACACACTCGTATGAACACAAACGTACAAACACACACAGTTTGATTTCCTCCACAGACTCCTGGTCCGATCGTTGCTCAACAGCGTCTGTGGATCAACAGCCAAAGATTCTTCTTCTCTTACTAAAGACGACGAGACGTCGGCGCTCGAACCTCAGACCCTCCAGAACTCTGGGGTCACCAGTGAGTGCTAAGACATGGACCTGGATTCTGGACCAGACTGACCCACACACACTTGTCTCACACACACACACACACACACACACTCCTCTCTGTTGTCGTCTAAGTATTTTTTTCTTCTTGGGACTGAATGAATGTGCGAACAGCGCCCCCCGCAGTCCAGTGTGTGAAGGTGCACGTGTTACAGATTTCAAAAGGACGTTTACATCCTGACACCAGAACACACGTGACTCGAGTCTAAAACTGAATTTTTACAACAGCGCCGTAACATTATGACCAGCTGACTCGCATCGTGTAGTTCGTCTCGAACATTTGCTGTTGAAAAAAGATTAACTGTGAAGACTTTCTACTGATTCTTAGTGTTTTATTTTTACTAATCCAAAGGTTTTGCTGTGAGAAAAGTATTTTGGCAACAATGGCGCCCCCAGGTGGTGGTAAACTATGACTGCACCAACATGATTTAAAAAAAATATCGTATTTATGTTTCTTTTGTCGATGTATTTATTATTTAAACTCCATAAAAACACATTTTAATACTTGATACGTGATGACAGGCAGGTGGTCATAATGTTTCAGCGCATTTTTTGAGAATTATTTTGTTACTAATCTGCTGACGATAAAAAAAAAAACAAAACGAAACCGTGTGAGAACGTGTTTAATGTACAAAAATATATTTACAGAAAATACATTTACGAGTTCAGCACCGTGAGTCAGAGACCCGTGAGTCAGAGACCCGTGAGTCAGTGACCCGTGAGTCAGAGACCCGTGAGTCAGTGACCCGTGAGTCAGAGACCCGTGAGTCAGAGACCCGTGAGTCAGTGACCCGGGAGTCAGTGACCCGTGTGTCAGTGACCCGTGAGTCAGTGACCCGTGAGTCAGAGACCCGTGAGTCAGAGACCCGTGAGTCAGTGACCCGTGTGTCAGAGACCCGTGAGTCAGAGACCCGTGAGTCAGTGACCCGGGAGTCAGAGACCCGTGAGTCAGAGACCCGGGAGTCAGAGACCCGTGAGTCAGTGACCCGTGAGTCAGAGACCCGGGAGTCAGTGACCCGTGAGTCAGAGACCCGGGAGTCAGAGACCCGTGTGTCAGTGACCCGTGAGTCAGAGACCCGTGAGTCAGAGACCCGTGAGTCAGAGACCCGTGAGTCAGTGATTCGTGAGTCAGAGACCCGTGAGTCAGTGACCCGTGAGTCAGAGACCCGTGAGTCAGAGACCCGTGAGTCAGTGACCCGTGAGTCAGTGACCCGTGAGTCAGTGACCCGGGAGTCAGAGACCCGTGAGTCAGTGACCCGTGAGTCAGTGACCCGGGAGTCAGAGACCCGGGAGTCAGAGACCCGTGAGTCAGAGACCCGTGAGTCAGTGACCCGTGAGTCAGAGACCCGTGAGTCAGTGACCCGTGAGTCAGTGACCCGGGATTCAGAGACCCGTGAGTCAGAGACCCGTGAGTCAGAGACCCGGGAGTCAGAGACCCGGGAGTCAGAGACCCGGGAGTCAGTGATTCGTGAGTCAGAGACCCGTGAGTCAGAGACCCGTGAGCCAGTGACCCGTGAGTCAGAGACCCGTGAGTCAGTGACCCGTGAGTCAGAGACCCGTGAGTCAGAGACCCGTGAGTCAGAGACCCGTGAGTCAGAGACCCGTGAGTCAGAGACCCGTGAGTCAGAGACCCGTGAGTCAGAGACCCGTGAGTCAGTGATTCGTGAGTCAGAGACCCGTGAGTAGAGTCTGGGTCGGGGGTTCACGATAAAAGACCTCCAGACCTGCTGGAACCGTGTCCCGGACCGACAGAGACTGTTGCTACTCTGGCTGAGGAACACCAAACAATTCATTCAACTAACTGGTGACTCCGAAGTTCTTCTCGGTCCTCGTCCGGTTCCTTCACTCGAGTCGTTCCAGAACCGAGACCTGCTCGTCTCTTGACTGAAGCTTCACGTCAGAACCCACCAGATGGCGCCACTACCTTTAGACGAGACTTCATGAAGCTTCATGGAGCCTCGTCGACCAGGCGATCAGAAGACCTCCTCCTCTTCGTCTCCGGCGCAGCCGTAATCTAAGAACCCGACAGAACCAACCATGAGTTCGGGATCAACGGGTTCTTCAAGACCTGGTGCGAACGAACCTCCGACCAGCTGCAGCGCACTGACGCACTCGTCCTCCTCGTCCTCCTCCTCCTCCGCCGGGTCCTCCTCCTCCACGATGGCGGGGGCGGTGTCGTCGTTGCCCGGTTCTGGACCCGGGACCGTGGCCTCGGTCGTCATGGCGACGGGCTCCTGGACCTCCTTGGCGGCGACGGCGGGGCACGACCTCACCGGGGTGGTGCTGAGCTTCCGGGAGGCGGCTAAAGAGAAGAAGGGGCGGAGCCTGTCGGAGGAGAGACGGACATCAGCGCCGGCGGCAGAACCGGGTCAAGTGGACTCACCTCTTCCTCTCCTGGCTCATGCTCAGCTCCACCTTGTCGCTGATGCTGGCTCTTTTCGGCCGCTTGGGTCTCTTGCGGGTGACCTTGAGCGGCGGGTCGGCGCTGGGGGGCGGGTCGGAGGTGGTTGCCGTGGCGCCCAGATCTTTGAGGACCTGGTAGTTGATCTTGCTGGAGATCCTCTTCTTCTGCAGCATCTTCTCGATGGCTTCGGACGCCGACGACGACTCCAGACTCTCCTTCTTCTTCTTGCTCTTCTGAGGCTGCAGTGAGGGGTCAGAGGTCAAGGTTCTGGACGAGGACGGCGACGAGGAGGACTGACCTTCTCCTTGTACGTTCCCTGTTCCTTCTCTTTCTTGATCCGCTCTTCTTTGTCTGGAAGAGAGTGATGTCACGATGATGTCACGATGATGTCACGATGATGTCACGATGATGTCACGATGATGTCACGATGATGTCACGGCTATGACGAGGGGTCACTGACCTTTCTGCTCCTGCAGGAACTCCTGGTTCTGCTGCATCCACAGCTTGGTCTTCTCCTGGACCTCCTTGTCGTTCAGGATGTACTGCGAAGCCACAACCCGTCAGAAGACCTTCCTCGCGCCTGCATCAGACGGTCATAGTCACCTTGTTGATCTCCTGGTCGTCGATCCCGTCCAGGTTCAGCTCGCCGTCCGGCTCGTCTGCGACTACATCATAAGGGGTCAGGACTCGGGTCAGGATGGGGGTCAGAGGCCGAGGCTTACCTTTGATGTCCGACTCTTGACTGTGGAAACTCTGGAAAGTCTCCTTGATGGCCAGCGTGGCGTCAGATGGCAGCTTTTCCAGGAGAGACTCGTCCGCGCCCGGGTCTGGTACAGCCGGACCCGTTTTGACCTGGTCCTCGATCACCTGACTCAGGAAGTCCTTGGTCAGCTGATCGGCGGCTGCCTGCAGCGCTTGTTCCTCGCATGGCGGCTCCTCTGGGTCTGAAGGAGGTTCTTCTGGATCAGGAATGTCTGGAGTTGCTGCAGGGGGGAGGACGGGAAGGTCAGGACCACTTCCAGGATCCAGCAGGACTCTGGCCTGGACTCACGGGTCTCTCTGGCGTAGGCGGCGTAAATCCCGTGAAGCTTCGGCCGACATTTCACCAACTCTGACTCGATCTCCTCCTGGTACACGTTGATCTCACCTGAGGACACACGGCGCCAGTTAGTCCAACAAGCTGCGTGTTGTGCAGGTGAGTTACGGTCGGCTACTCATGATACAGGGCTTTATCAACCCTCGTTAAACTTACTGAAGCTTCATGAAGCTTTATACAGTTTGAAGAGCCTCGTCAGGTTAAAGGAGCTTCATGAAGCCTCGTCAAATTAAAGGAGCTTCATGAAGCCTCGTCAGGTTAAAGGAGCTTCATGAAGCCTCGTCAGGTGGACGCAGCTTCATGAAGCCTCGTCAGGTGGACGGAGCTTCATGAAGCCTCGTCGGGTTAAAGGAGCTTCATGAAGCCTCGTCACATTAAAGGAGCTTCATGAAGCCTCGTCAGGTTAATGAAGCTTCATGAAGCCTCGGCAAGTTAAAGGAGCTTAATGAAGCCTCGTCGGGTTAAAGGAGCTTCATGAAGTCTGTCAGGTTAACGGAGCTTCATGAAGCCTCGTCAGTTAAGGAACTTCATGAAGCCTCGTCGGGTTAACGGAGCTTCATGAAGCCTTGTCAGGTGGACGACGACACTATCATGACACATACACAACTGTCATCAAGACGTCACAACAAGCTAAAAATATTCTCTGACCTTCGACCTCGTTGAGCGTTCGTGACAATTCCAGTTCCAGCTGTAAAGAGAGTTGAAGGTCAAACGAGGTCAACAGATCTTGGGCGGCCAATCAAAGGAAGGGGGCGGGACCTGCTGAAACTTGGCCTTCTGTTGAGAGGCCGTGAAGGACGGCGGGTCGCACTCCTGCTCCAGGTCCACCTTCATGAACTCGTCGATGGTCAGGTGACTGGTGGGCGTGTCCTCGAACTCTGTGAGTCTGCAGGGGGGTACTGGGGTCACCCTCTGAGATTCTGTGGTGGGTCTCCTGGGACTCACCTCTTCCTCAGCGTGGCCTGACACACCTTCACCACAGTGATGACCTCCTGCACCGTCAGGTTGAACTTGTGCATGCGGGCGGCGATGAGGAGAGCTGCGGGGGAGACGGACGGGCGTGAGTCGCGTTGCCACGGTAACGAGAGAAGCAGCCCGACGAGGCGGGGGGGGGTTACCGGCGCCGCAGAGTCCGGAGGGCCGGCGGCCCGTGTGCATCCAGTCCCGCTTCATCCTCTGGACCAGCCGGAGAGCCGTCATGGACACGTCGTGAGTCTTCCCTCCGAACGCCAGCAGGTGAGCGAAGCGAGGGATGAGGAGGCACGGGTCTGAGGAGGTGGAGGAGGAGGTGAAGAAGGAGGTGAAGGAGGAGGTGAAGCGTGAAGGGAGGCCACTCACCGATGGCGGGGGCGTTGATGCACAGTTCTCTGGCGAGCAGCAGGAAGGTCTTTCCCAGGATGTAGACGTTGACCTGCAACACAAGCGGCAGCGTGACGCCGTCTGATGACATCATCAAGGTGCTGCACTCACCTGCAGCAGGTCACTGAGGTCCAACAACATGTCTGTTGTGTCCGTCAGGAAAGTGACTCGTGGTGGAGGCGTTACACACAAGGATCGAAACACACACACTGATGCACGTGTGCACACACACCTGTGCACAGAAGTACACACACAGTACAGCGACGCTTAGGCAGATGTACACACTTCGGACAAAAACTAACACACGTCACACAGATGTACACACACTTACAGATGTAAACAAACACACATTGTACACACACAAAAACACACGCACACTTACACTGATGTTAACAAACACATATGTACACAAAAAAAAAACATGTACACACGCACACTTACACTGATGTTAACAAACACATATTGTACACACACAAAAACACACACGCACACTTACACTGATGTTAACAAACACATATTGTACACACACAAAAACACATGTACACACGCACACTTACACTGATGTTAACAAACACATATTGTACACACACAAAAACACATGTACACACGCACACTTACACTGATGTTAACAAACACATATTGTACACACACAAAAACACATGTACACACGCACACTTACACTGATGTTAACAAACACATATTGTACACACACAAAAACACATGTACACACGCACACTTACACTGATGTTAACAAACACACATTGTACACACAAAAACACATGTACACACACACACACTTACACTGATGTTAACAAACACATATTGTACACACACAAAAACACATGTACACACACACACACTTACACTGATGTTAACAAACACATATTGTACACACACAAAAACACATGTACACACACACACACTTACACTGATGTTAACAAACACATATTGTACACACACAAAAACACATGTACACACACACACACTTACACTGATGTTACACAAACACACATATGTACACACAAACGCACAAAAGCACATTACACTGATGTTAACAAACACATATTGTACACACACAAAAACACATGTACACACACACACACACTTACACTGATGTTAACAAACACATATTGTACACACACAAAAACACATGTACACACGCACACTTACACTGATGTTAACAAACACATATTGTACACACACAAAAAAACACATGTACACACGCACACTTACACTGATGTTAACAAACACATATTGTACACACATTTACCACAGACTTTACACAAACATATAGATACACGAAGAGTAACTTGATGTTACTTTATTTAAGGATAAACCAAAGAAAAAAAACACAGATTTGTGACAAACTGTAAAAATGTTAAATACAAATGCTTTCAAAACAAAAGTCCAACAGTGTAAACAAACAAACACAACAACATGTCATAAGAAAGTAAAGGAGCTTCATGTTGACAATGATATTAACAACTCAATCAAATCAATGAAAATAACATTTATTTACCAGTGCAGCCATTTTTAACTCAAGTGTCCCAGTCTATCAGTGATGGCACTGTAGGGGGCGCTCTTCTTCAAGACAGTAACTATTATATCACAAGTCAGGACTAAAACTTAATGGTTAAATCACTGACAGCCTTCAGTAGACAAATCTCTAGATCGTGCAAAAGACTAAAATTTCATGTCACCTCTGGGATTTGAACCCAAGACCTCTCGCATCAAGAGCAACAATCTTACCACTGGACCACCGAGCCTTGAAACATGAAGCATTATTTGTCGTATAGATTTAAAGTGATTTAGAAACATATAAAAAAATGGTTTGACTCAGAATTATATTGAGAAATGTTTCCTGTTTTATTGTATTATTCTTTTTTCTTCATAGGTTTGATGTATTCTTTGAGTTCTTCAGAGGTTCTTATGGGATGTTTTCATCACAGATCTCAGGGTCAGTTGAAGAAGTGTTTGTTGATCCAGGATTGTTTCACCTGATCAATCCATGTCTGCTCGTCCTGGTCTTTGATCACCAAGTGATCCTGGACTTGTTTTATATTCATCGAACAAACTCACTGATCCTGGATGTCATTATGAAAACAGGAAACATGTCTTAATATAATTCTGAGTCAAACTATGTTCATATTTGTCTTGTTTCTAAATCACTTTAAATCTATAGGAAAAAAACTGCAGTTTTTGTTCCATTGTTTGTTGGTCCAGTGGTAAGATCCTCGCTCTTGGTGCGAGAGGTCTTGGGTTCAAATCCCAGAGGTGACACTGAGTGTTTTGACATGTGATATCATTGCTGTCACTGATAAGACTGGGACACTGATGCCATTTTCCCGGTCGCTGGTCTGAGACCAGTTAATATGCAGGAGATCTTCATTTAAATATGAATATATGCACTAAATTAATGTTTTGATTAATTAAGTCGTTAATATCATTGTCAACATGAAGCTCCTTTACTTTCTTATGACATGATGGACGTCAGTTTTTAAGAACATTTGTTTTTAACATTTTAACAGTTGGTCACAAATCTGTGTTTTTTGTTTTGCTTTGGTTTATTTTAAATAAAGTAACATCATGTTTCTCTTCATATGTTTGTGTAAAGTGTGTGGAAAAGTGTAAATAAAAAGATAATCAAAGATAATCAGTTAAATGATGTAAACTAATGATCACATATATTAATAATAACAGAAGGTCTAGTTGAGTGTTTTAAAGTGTAAAGTGTAATAAATATTGATCTGACTTCTGACTGACATGAAGGATGACATCATATTGATCCTGGATCAGATCCACAGAAACATCTCATGGAACTGATGTCAGAAAATATCAAAACATAAGTTACTTTGTTCAATCTTTGTTCAACAGGATCATAGAGAAGTTGAACAGGAGAGACTTAATCTCTTATCACACTGTTGTGCACTAGACCTCTGGACACATGTAAACAAACACACATGTACACACACTCATACACCACAACAAAACCGCTTATACAAATGTACACACTTACACAGAAACACACATAGATGTACACACACACACCATTTGCACAGCTCTACAAACGCACTTGTACAGATGTAGACACACACAACATTACATAGATGTACACACACACACAAACCATTTACACAGCTCTACAAACGCACTTGTACAGATGTAGACACACAAAACATCACATAGATGTACACACACAAACACATAACATTTACACAGATGTACACACACACCACAACACAACAAAACCACTTACGCAGATGTACACACAAACAACATCACAAAGATGTACACACACACACACACACACTCTTAAACAGATGTACACACAAACACACACACTCTTAAACAGATGTACACACACACACACTCTTACACAGATGTACACACACACTCTTAAACAGATGTACACACACACACTCTTACACAGATGTACACACAAACACACACACACTCTTAAACAGATGTACACACACACACTCTTAAACAGATGTACACACACACACACATCTTAAACAGATGTACACACACACACACTCTTAAACAGATGTACACACACACACACTCTTAAACAGATGTACACACACACACACACACTCTTAAACAGATGTACACACACACACTCTTAAACAGATGTACACACACAAAAAAAAAAAAACACACTGGTTTTTACACACACTCTTAAACAGATGTACACACACACACACTCTTAAACAGATGTACAAATCTTACACAGATGTACACACACACACTCAAACTCTTAAACAGATGTACACACACACACCCACACACACACTTTTAAACAGATGTACACACACACACACTTAAACAGATGTACACACACACACACACAGGTGTTGCTAGGATACGGGGCGTGCCCTCGGTGCGACACACCAGGTACAGACAGGCTGCGATCACGTGCTCCATCTTGCGACCTCTGGTCAGATGTTTGCTGACGACCATCTTGAAGAAGTTGAAGGCCGTGTCCAGACAGTGCTGGTTGAGCTGCAGTTGACTTCCCAGGTTATGGATCTGACGCTTGCCTGCGGACGAGTGTGTGAGTCACGAGTTATGACGCTCCACGTCCAGGGTCACCTTTCTGCAGCGTCTGTGTCCTGGACTCTTTCCCGACGCTGGTGTGGAAGCCTGAGACCAGCAGGGACGTCTTCAGAGGACCTGATGCACAAGGACCGTCAGAACCTCCACACTCATGGTTTTCACTCATTTATAGACAATTCTTTTTTCCCCATTTGTATTTGTAAATGTGTATAATTGTGTCATTGTATAAACAAGTTCAGTATGTGTGTCATTTTCATTTTGACTAAAATCAACCTTAACGGCCTCCGTCGTGCTTTGCCGCCCAGCAAACCAACCAGACAACCAGTGGTGTGTGTGGGTGTGTGCACATGTATGTGACGTTGTGTGTTTGTGTGTACATTTGTAAGTAAGTTAGTAACATTTGTAGAGTGTACGTGGTTCTGTTGTGTGTACACCTGTGTAAAAGTGTGTTTACATCTGTGTAAATGGTTTGTGTGTACATCTATGTGACGTTTTGTGGAAACATTTGTGCAAGTGGTTTTGTTGTGTTGTGTGTACACCTGTGTAAGAGTTTGTGTGTGTACATCTATGCGACGTTTTGTGTGAACATTTGTGCAAGTGGTTTTCTTATGTTATGGTGTGTGTACACCTGTGTATGAGTGTGTGTGTGTGTGTACATCTATGTGACTTTGTGTTTTTGTTGTGTTGTGGTGTGTGTACACCTGTGTAAGAGTGAGTGTGTATGTGTACATCTATGTGACGTGTGCGCGTTTTTGGGTAAGTGTGTTCATTTGTAAGTGGTTTTGTTGTGGTGTGTGTGCATAAGCTTGTGTACACCTGTGTAATAGTGTGTGTGTGTGTGTACATGGGTGTTTGTTTACATCTGTGTAAGTGTGTAAGTCTGGTGTGTTTGTGTTCACTGGACACTTGCATTGACTTTTTGAGGGAAGAAAACACTTTTTCTTCCCTCAAAATGTGTTAGATTTGAAGATGTTACACATGTATATATTATATTATGTTATATTTACAGAACTATAACAGACTGTGTTTCTGTCGAGACGTACATTTAATTTTACTGATAATCTTTGTCGGGAAATACTTTAATTCTTTAATACTTGAATAGATAAATTCATGTTTTGTTTATAATCACAACTTTGGCCTCATTAAGTAAATATATAACAGTTTGAAGTGTGAAAACATAACTTGACTTCAAGTAGAATATGGTTCTTCTAGTTCATTCTTGTCCAGGTTTTATGGTTTTATCTCGTTCTTAATGTTGTTTATGAAGAAACACGTGTCATTATGAGCGCGGGAAGCGTTGACACGTGGCGCCCTCTAGAGGACGCCGCTGCTCACTACAGCACAGGTACGAACAAACTTCTCCTCACCGTCCGCAGACACGAACTGTCCCACCGCGCTGGACACGCCCCCGCTGCCCTCCACGAACTGGACCTCGGACACGATGATGTTGTCCTCCAGAACCGAGCCGCAGCCGGTGCACACGGCACTGCCGCGAGCCTGGTCCACGTCGATGTCGGACTCGCCGCAGGCCCGGCAGCGCCTGGAGGTGCTCATGGTCCCGGAACCTGAGGGGAGACCCAGGATGGTCGCGAGGAGAACTCTGTTACCATGGTGACCAGAAACGTGTTTACGGCACAAATACAAACGATGTTGAACAAAAGACTCACGTTTTTCTTTTAAAGATCGTTATACGAATCCGAGTGCATACGCGAAGTTCGGCTCCGAGAGGTCCACCAGAACCTCGGTTCCGTGGGTCCAGCTGTGCAAAAGTCAGATCCGTAATATTGACGAAAAGAACTGGTAGAACCGGACCGGAAGATTTCTGGAGCGTAACGTGATCATTTTCGAGCAGGTTTTATTTCGCGCTCCTACGATCGATCCCCGGAAGGAGATTTAAATGGACTTTAATCCGAATAGAAACAGAAGATTGTTTGGATCAGAACCAGAGTGTTTGGATCAGATCAGAACCAGCTCAGTGTTTCTCTGCTGTTTTCCTTCCGACTAATGGCGCGCTGGGTGACGCCATTATGCGAAGGGGTGTTTTTTTCCTCGAATTAACATCTGTGTTGTTTGTTTGTGATTTTTAATTCGTTTTCAATTATTTTTGTTTTTACAAATTAAAGTGTAGTAAAGTTGAATAGTAACGAGTTTTGCAGTTTTTAAGCAAATTTATTATTATGAACTCCCCCACGCTACTGACCAGGTGGTATCACCCAACTTATCTTGAGCTCTTTATCTATTCAGTTGCTACAGTTATTTATGAACTTTCGTGCGTTATTATTTTTATGTCAACAATCATATGTTTAAACAGTTTGTTATTTATTTTTGATACATTAAAAAATAAAAATACTCTTAAATAACAACTCGCTGTCCTAGCTTCCAGTTAGATCACGTGACAAAATGCAGTTGGCGAATCAGTGGCTCATACGTCATTTCTGTGCCATCCAATCCAGGAAGCCCGCGGGTGGACACGTGACCGCGGCGGAAGCAGTCCAGCCGCTTGTTGATAAACTTCATGACAACAAGATGAAAGTCACGCACGTGGATGAAAGTTGACGTTAACATGTTGTAGTTTAGTTTAGTTTAGTAGTAACTTGTTTACTTGTCGTCACGATGGTGGATCCCGCGGCTCGCAGCGGGCGACAGGACCTCGAGCAGCTGGAGCTTCAGCCGCGGGTCCGAGCAGCAGTGAGTCGAGGTACCTTCAGGAGACACTTGGATTAGATGATTAGAATCAGTCTTTACAGTTGAAATGACTAACGAGAGAGAAGGTGAAAGTACAAGTAACAGTTAAAACGAGGAAAAAAAACAAAACAACATCAGTCTTATAATCTGACTTTATAAACATTATATAAGTGTTATTTATAAAAATCAAATCTGGTTCAACATTAAACGGATTTAAATCCCTTTTTTGACTATACAGGATCAAGTAAGTGACAGTTTTTCAAAGCAACATTGGATTAAATCACCTTCAAATACAGTTTTTAATTATATCACTACATCAGGATTATCATAGAATACAAACAATATGTCACACAGTGTGTTACCAGTGTTGTACACAACAGGAAGTGATGTCACTTTAAGTTTAAAAGTTTATTTTGGGACATAACACTAAAACTACAAAACGTCAATTTCTATCCACGGTTCATTTTGTGACCCTGAGCCTGAGCCGCCACTAAAAATAAACATAAACAAATGCATTTTTGGGAAAAGAAAAATAATCTAAATATCCAATATTTAATTTAAAAATAATTTGATGACTTCATCAGATTCATATGTGATTATTATTATTATTATTTTTTTTAAATAAATATACAGTTATGAAGAACATGTGTATATATATATATATATTGTTTTTTATTGAACTTAAATTAATTTCAGGATCATTTTTACTTGAAAGTCTTGATTGGTCGTCTCTGTACTTTATCTACTTCATCAATGTAACGGTTGAACAAATCAAAATATAAATTAAAGTATAATAAAAATGTTGTACAAATTAATTATTTCACAAAGTTTTCCTACCTTTCCTCAAATCCACCTTGTAATCCTGTTACCAACAATAATCCTGTTTTTTCAAATCAAAGTTATTCAGATTCTATTGAAAGACGTTGAACGAAGGTTTTAATCCAGAATAAAACTAGGATCGTATGACATGATCCTAGTTTTAATCCAGATTAAAACTAGGATCATGTCATACGATCCTAGTTTTAATCCAGATTAAAACTAGGATCGTATGACATGATCCTTCTTTTCCTTCTGAACGATCCTTTTATTTAAGATCTGATCCAAAAACCATAATCTGCTCAGATTATCTTTGAACTGCTTCAGATTCTCTTAACTTGTTCTTCAGCCAGGATCTCATCCCTCCGGGAGGTTCTTAGTTCTTCTTCTCTGGAGCTGCAGAGATCCACCAACTTGTCCCGCTCTGACGTCCAACACCTCCTCCTGGCTGCTGCGACCTCCTGCAGACGACGGACCCCGACCCCGGGTCAGATGATAGTCCTGGTCTAGTCTGAGATATAGTCCCAGTATTTGAACCTTTTCCTTATGACCTCAAAGATCTTCTTGTCTCCTCAGTCGACCGTCTAGAGACGTGTAGCTGGTTCCGTTCTGACCTCAGGCTGAGTTTGGGGTGTCCTCTTCTGGACCAGCTGCTGCGAGGAGGTCTACCTGTGGGGGGCGTCACCGAGCTGGCGGGGGAGAGCAGCGCGGGGAAGACACAACTGGCCCTGCAGCTGTGTCTGAGCGTCCAGTACCCCCCCAAACATGGAGGCATGAGTGCAGGTCAGTGTGGGGTCCAGAGTCAGTGGGGGGTCCAGGGTCATTGGGGGGTCCAGGGTCAGGGGGGTGGGGGGTCCAGGTTCCTCCTCAGGGTCGTCATCTTCGTCTCCTTGTGGTCCAGGAGCCGTGTTCATCTCCACCGAAGACTCTTTTCCCAGCAAACGTCTCCAGCAGTTGATCCGAGGTCAACGGCTCCTGCGTCCAGATGTTCCAGAACAACTGGTCAAAGGTCTTCGCTTCAGCGACAACATCTACGTGGAGCACGCGGCCGACCTGGTGAGAGTCCAGGGCTGAAGACAGTGTTGTTTGGATTCGTTAGTCACGATTTAGTTCTCAGAAATATTGCTGCAAAAAATATTATCTTATTTTTTAATTAGAGAAAATCATTGACCCAAACGTTTTTTGAAACAAAACATTTTTTTTAATTTAAGACCATTTAAAAAGAAATATATATATACAAGCAACTGTTTTTTTGGGGGATTTTCAACCTTTTTTTTATTAATTATATAACTATAGATGATCTTGATATAAATGTTTTTGTTGTTGTTAAAAAGGTTTTTTATTGTAGCAACTAGAGCTCAACGAATATTGAAAATATCTAATTGCGATTATTTTCCTAAATATTGCGATTCTTTTCCTAAATATTGCGATTATTTTCCTAAATATTGCGATTATTTTTCAACGTTGTCTTTTCATGCATTTTGTCTCTAATACAACAAATAATTAACTTTTCAGTAAAAATGTATTTGTAATTGTTGAGATAAAGTTATACATGGAAAAGATTAAATTGATTTACTTTAAAAACAGTTGTAAACAAACATAATATATAACTTGAAGTAAATATTTACTGCAAATACTTTTTAAAAAGCCAAATATTTTCGCTAAATATATTTTTTGTTTTAGTTAGTTGTTTTTTTTTTTAAATCAAAGTAAAACATTTTTTTATTGAAACAATATTTTGTTGTTTCAATAAAATTGAATCTGAATTGAAACCATTTTTTTTCATTGAATATATTTTTTTGTTCATTTATTCAAGAAACTTTTCTGTTTTTGTTTAAAACGTTTTTCTTTCAATTGAAGCAACTTTTAAAAAAAATATATTATTTATTTCGAGCAACTTTTCTTTAGTTGATCATGTTTTGTTTTTCAAAAATCTTTTTGATTTGCTGCTAAAGAAACAAATCTCCTCCAAACACTCGCCATCACTGGGTGAACCCTGAGCTCCTTGTCGTCCCCCAGGGGGCGCTACACAAGTGCCTCACCCAGAGGGTCCCCGTCCTGCTGGCCCGCGGCCTCGTCCGCCTTCTGGTCGTGGACTCGGTGGCGTCGCTCTTCAGGTGCGAGTTTGAATCCGACGACTGGCTGAACAGAACCAGAGAACTGACGGGTCTGTCGGCGACATTGAGACACTTGAGTGACGAGTTCAAGGTCGTGGTGCTGTGTGTCAACCAGGTGACCCCCCCCCCCCACACACACACACACACGCACACGCATTGAACTTTCAGCCAATCATGTGACTCGCAGACGATCACATGACTAATCGATCCAGTAGCTCGGAGCTCTGTTGGTTTTGTCTGGCGACTCTATTATACCAACATATATAAATACATTATTATACATTATTATTATTAAATACAATTTTTATTTTCTAAATTTAAGAATATTTAATTTGTAATTATTGTAATAAAAATTCCAAACTTTGTTTAAAAATAAAATCGATTCATTTTGACAATATTGTTTTTTTAAAATACTATTTTCCAAAAACAAAATAAAATTAATTGTATTCAATTAAATAATTCAATGCTTACATTAAAAAAAAAAAATCAAGGATCAATAAAGTTATATCTTTATATTAGTATATACTTTTATATTCATAAACACCAAAGTGTTGAGAAGTATATTCTTTTACACTGAAATACAATATTTTCAAACACAAAATATGTCCCTTCTCCTCCCTTGCTGAGAGGCTGCTTGGCTGCCTCCCTCAACTCTCACTTCTTTTCAATGCAATGACATCACGATGAAAGTTGTACACATTGTGTTACCAACGTTGTGTTCCTGATATTGACTAACAACACACTTGTGACCTTTCTGTGTGTAGTTCGTATGTTCTCCCGTGTTGGTTTACTCCGGATACTCCGGTTTCCTCCCACAGAAAAACATACAGAGGTTGATTGAGAACTTGGGGAAATTGTCCGTAGGTATGAGTGTGTGTGTGAGTGGTTGTCTGTCGTTGTGTGTCATGAGACAGACTGGCTTCCTGTCCAGGGTGTCCCCTCCCTCTCCACCAGGGATAAAGCGGTAGAAAATGAATAAATGAATGAAGACTTCCTAGTGAAATTGTTATCACTACTCAGATGCTAATGCTAGCTAAGCTACACGCACGCCGTCTGAAGAAGTCGCACACGTGACCACACAGACCCACAACCTAAACCTCCAGTGTGTGTTTCAGGTGACGGACGTCTTCGGCTCGGACGACAGTCTTGGGTAAATACGTTCATGGTGAGTTCTTGCACCTGCTGAAGCTGAAGACCTGGTCCGTCCCTCAGGCCTCTGCCGTCCACCGTGGCGCCGGCGCTGGGTCTGTCCTGGTCCAACATGGTCACCGTCCGCCTCATGATGCACCGTCTGAGGGAGCACGTCTGCCAGGAGGACGGCCAGCGCAGCGCCCTCCGCAGGCTGGAGGTGGTGTTTGCGCCTCACCTGGCGCGAGGAGGACGCCACGCCGCCGTCTGGATGGAGGGACTGCGAGGAGTCCAGGGACCAGAACCTGAACCAGGACTCCGACAAAGTGCACTAGACAAGACGTGAAGAAGACTCACCGGCCGAGGACGGACAATGTTAAGGCTGGACTACTTTGACCCTCATGTGACTCAAAACAATTGTAAATAATATTATTTTTGTAAAGTAGAATAAATTAAATAAAAATTCAAATGTCATTAATTGCAGAATATTAATGTTAAAACGAACTAAATCATCAAAAACGTGCCATTAAACATGAATACCGCTCGGTATAATGGTAAAACAATATAGTTTAAGTATAAATTCAAGTTAAATAGATGCACAAAGTGATAGTTTACTCACTGATGCGGAAATATGACGTCAAACGCGCGCCGAAAAGGATCATGGGAAGTGAAGTGCTCAAAGGCGGTATCTTAAACAGGTTTAATCTACACTTTTCTGCTTTGGATTAAAAGTTATTTCGCTTGTAAATCAAAAATCTGATTAAAAAAACATCACAGAAACGATTTTTTAATATTATTTACTTACTGTAACGTTTTACGGCACGACGTCATAACAAGTTGTCGTGGCCGAGTGGTTAAGGCGATGGACTAGAAATCCATTGGGATCTTCCCGCGCAGGTTCGAATCCTGCCGACAACGTCACTTTTTTTTTTTTTGAAGCGGCCTTAGATTTAAAAATGATTTAAGAAATATTAAATCAAACTTAAACTTTCTTTTGGAGAAATTACACGTAACTTGATTCAAAAGCAAAATAAATTAATTAAAAAAGATGCACCTTTTCCCATTTTAAACAGCAGCCACTTTAAAACCCACATAACAAGTGATTCCTTCAACGACCTTTGACCTCAGGGCGGATGACGTTCTTTGCTTTGCCTGCAAAAATAAGTCATTGAAGATCAGCTTTAAAGTATTTGTAACACCAACAAAAACTTTGACACTCACCCAAACCAAACAATAAACACATGTGTGCGTCGATTGATCGAAGTTTATTATGTAAAATGACATTTTAAGAGCACGATAATTATAAAATAAAATAAAAAAACCTCCAATCATCCGTCGGAAGCTTTGTTTCTCTCGGGGACAGCAGGAAGCGAAACAATGACACGGACAACACTTGACGTCTAGTCGGGATTGTAACGAAGCTTCTGCCAGCAGGACCAGTGACGGCGGGCGTCGAACCCAAGACCCTCTTGTCGTGACTCACTTCGACTTACTTCCACGCTTGTTGTCGGATCTATCGGCTGATGATGTGGAGCGACTGCATCGTGGTCCATTGTTAACATGGGGACCACCTGGTGTGTGAAGGGGTCTCAGGGGACGAGGACCACCTCGGGTCCTATCAGGTCTTGAAGAGACCGTTGGTGTCCACGCTCTCCAACCCACGGCAGCACAGAACGTTCTTAAAAAACAAAGTTTGAGTTCAGCAAGTCGTAGACACGAGTATGTGACGTCAGTTTTACGTAGCGTCAGTTTTAGGCAGTCCTTGCGATGAGGTCTTCGGCCGAGGTGGGTCGTGAACCCCCTCAGGACCAGGGGGGGGTCTTAATGCTTCTAAACTTTAGGCAGGAACTCAAGAACACGACGACACCGCAGTGATTGCTTAGTGATGAGGCAGCGTTGACTCACAGACAGCTGAGTACAAGAGGAGACAGTTGATTAAACTCCTAGAGCGACCCTCCCTCCTCCCCACAAAAAAAACCTTCCCGGAACATTCCGCATCACAGCAAGGTACCCCCCCCCACCCACAAAACCCCCCACTTAGTGTCACTGACGATTGACCACAGGAAACACCAGCACGTCGTCCAATAATACGTCATCATCTGGTGATAAATTCAACTCTAGGTTTTTAAAAAAAGACACAGAAATCCAGTGCAAAAATTCCAAAGTTGATAAAAGAGAAGATTCCTCGGATCCGATCCAGGAAGTTTGTGTTTTGTTCAGATAATGCTGGAGAGGTTCTTGACGGTGGAGCCTACTGCAGATGGAGACCACTAGAGGGCGCCCAAGACTGAAGCTAATCCTGCAATAAAAACGATATGCAAGTGTTTTGGTGAAACATTCTTTGAGCAGAGTTTGTGTTGCCATGGAGACGCAGAGGCGGGGCGGGTCCGAGTGAAGCAGCAGGTCCGACGCGAACGGGCGACTTTACAAAAGTGGCTGGAATCGAGATTTATTTTTTTGACAAAAGTGTTCAGCTGGACCAGGAGACTCGTAGGAAAAAGCTTTAAAAACGATCCGTGACACGTCGCCCCGAAAAAAACAAGTCCAGTGTCTGAGTCGTGATCGAGAGTCGCCCACCGACAAGAGACCGGAACCATCCGTGGACCCATCAAAGTTCTGGAGCTTCCAGGAGGTATTTTTGGGGAAAAACACCAGGAGTGTCTGGAGGTCCTTGCATGCGACACAAACAAACAAGACTTTGTCAGAGTTGATGTTCCGGCGACGACGATGGAGTCCAGAGACTGATGGTCCTCTTCTCTCAGACGGAGAACTCGGACCCGGAGCGCCGGCCCGAGGTCAGGAGCAGGAGGCGGCGCAGTCGTAGGCCCGTGAAGGGGTTGCACCAGAGCAGGGAGGGGGGACCCCCGAACACCGTCTTCATCCCGTCCCACCGGACGCGACGTTCCCACGTCGGCTTCTCGTTTTTCAGACGTTCGATCTCCTGCAACACATCGCAGTCTTCAAGCATCTTCCTCAGCAGTGTTTCAGCTCCTGGAACACTTTCACTTCATAGTAACAAATACTACTGACTTAACATATTCTTTCAACCATGAAATACACTTTGTTCTTCAGCCTTGACTGAGACACCACTGTGAGGCATGAAGTATTAGTACTATAACGTAGGCTCGCTGAATAATACAAATACTTTTAGGGAAACTTGCAGAGTAATACTACACAGCCTCTTAGAGGCACTATACAAGTTAGAATACATAGCCTTGTGGAGAAAAACATTTAATACTACGGAAGATCATGGAGTATTACAAGTAATACTATGGGCCTTGTGGAATTATACAAGTAATACTACAGAGGCTTGTGGAGTAATACAAGTAATACTATGAGGGTAATACTACCGAGCCTTGTGGAGTAATACAAGTAATACTATGAGGGTAATACTTTCGAGCTTTGTGGAGTAATACAAGTAATACTATGAGGGTAATACTACAAAGCCTTGTGGAGTAATACAAGTAATACTACGAGGGTAATACTTTCGAGCTTTGTGGAGTAATACAAGTAATACTATGAGGGTAATACTACCGAGCCTTGTGGAGTAATACAAGTAATACTATGAGGGTAATACTACCAAGCCTTGTGGAGTAATACAAGTAATACTATGAGGGTAATACTACATAGCCTTGTGGAGTAATACAAGTAATACTATGAGGGTAATACTTCCGAGCTTTGTGGAGTAATACAAGTAATACTATGGAGCCTCGTGGAGTAATACAAGTAATACTATGAGGGTAATACTACAAAGCCTTGTGGAATAATACAAGTAATACTATGAGGGTAATACTACATAGCCTTGTGGAGTAATACAAGTAATACTATGGAGCCTCGTGGAGTAATACAAGTAATTATACGGCGCCTCGTGGAGTAATACAAGTAATTATACGGCGCCTCGTGGAGTAATACAAGTAATTATACGGCGCCTCGTGGAGTAATACAAGTAATTATACGGCGCCTCGTGGAGTAATACAAGTAATTACACGGCGCCTCGTCGAGTAATACAAGTAATTATACGGCGCCTGTGGAGTAATACAAGTTCGCTTCGAGTAATACTTCGCC
Source organism: Callionymus lyra (assembly GCA_016630915.1). Classification (NCBI taxonomy): domain Eukaryota; kingdom Metazoa; phylum Chordata; class Actinopteri; order Syngnathiformes; family Callionymidae; genus Callionymus; species Callionymus lyra. The sequence goes on from JACEEU010000690.1 coordinate 2,417,104, forward strand.
TGTCGGTAAAAGTAATTTACGGCGCCTGTGGAGTAATACAAGTAATTATAGGCGCTCGTGGAGTAATACAAGTAATTATACGGCGCCTCGTCGAGAAATACAAGTAATTATACGGCGCCTCGTGGAGTAATACAAGTAAGTACACGGCGCCTCGTCGAGTAATACAAGTAATTATACGGCGCCTCGTGGAGTAATACAAGTAATTATACGGCGCCTCGTGGAGTAATACAAGTAATTATACGGCGCCTCGTGGAGTAATACAAGTAATTATACGGCGCCTCGTGGAGTAATACAAGTAATTACACGGCGCCGTGGAGTAATACAAGTAATTACACGGCGCCGTCGAGTAATACAAGTAATTATACGGCGCCTGTGGAGTAATACAAGTAATTATACGGCGCCTCGTCGAGTAATACAAGTAATTATACGGCGCCGTGAGTAATACAAGTAATTACACGGCGCCGTCGAGTAATACAAGTAATTATACGGCGCCTGTCGAGTAATACAAGTAATTATACGGCGCCTGTCGAGTAATACAAGTAATTATACGGCGCGTCGAGCAATACAAGTAATTATACGGCGCCTGTCGAGCAATACAAGTAATTATACGGCGCCTCGTGGAGTAATACAAGTAATTACACGGCGCCTCGTGGAGTAATACAAGTAATTACACGGCGCCTCGTCGAGTAATACAAGTAATTATACGGCGCCTCGTCGAGTAATACAAGTAATTATACGGCGCCTCGTGGAGTAATACAAGTAATTACACGGCGCCTCGTGGAGTAATACAAGTAATTACACGGCGCCTGTCGAGTAATACAAGTAATTATATGGCGCCGTCGAGTAATACAAGTAATTATACGGCGCTGTCGAGTAATACAAGTAATTATACGGCCCTCTCGAGTAATACAAGTAATTATACGGCGCCGTCGAGTAATACAAGTAATTATACGGGCTGTGAGTAATACAAGTAATTACACGGCGCCTCGTGAGTAATACAAGTAATTACACGGCGCCTTCAGTAATACAAGTAATTATACGGCGCCTGTCAGTAATACAAGTAATTATACGGCGCCTCGAGTAATACAAGTAATTACACGGGCCGTGGAGTAATACAAGTAATACACGCGCCTCTAGTAATACAAGTAATTTATGGCGCCTGTCGAGTAATACAAGTAATTATCGCCTCGTCGAGTAATACAAGTAATTATCGGCCTGTAGTATTCGTTGTAATACAGATTCGTGTATAAATATACACGGCGCCTGTCGAGTAATACAAGTAATTACACGGCGCCTCGTCGAGCAATACAAGTAATTATACGGCACCTCGTGGAGTAATACAAGTAATACTATGAGGATCACTAGTATAACTTCACAACAGACAGTTAAAGGATATCAAGTGTGTCTTACGGTCAGATTAATACAGTACATGAAACTCACCGTCTCGTCGTTGCAGATGGAGTGGATCTGTGTTCCGAACATGACGGCGGTGAAGGTGAGGAAGAGGATGGCCTCCAGACAGAGGAAGATCAGCAGCAGCACAGACACACCCGGAGAGAATTCACTGCACTCTGAACACACAACAGTGTTTCTTTAACACATGAACACACAACAATGTTTCTTTAACACATGAACACACAACAATGTTTCTTTAACACATGAACACACAACAGTGTTTCTTTAACACATGAACACACAACAATGTTTCTTTAACACATGAACACACAACAATGTTTCTTTAACACATGAACACACAACAATGTTTCTTTAACACATGAACACACAACAATGTTTCTTTAACACATGAACACACAACAATGTTTCTTTAACACATGAACACACAACAATGTTTCTTTGAACAACATGAACACACAACAATGTTTCTTTAACACATGAACACACAACAATGTTTCTTTAACACATGAACACACAACAATGTTTCTTTAACACATGAACACACAACAATGTTTCTTTAACACATGAACACACAACAATGTTTCTTTAACACATGAACACACAACAATGTTTCTTTAACACATGAACACACAACAATGTTTCTTTAACACATGAACACACAACAATGTTTCTTTAACACATGAACACACAACAATGTTTCTTTAACACATGAACACACAACAATGTTTCTTTAACACATGAACACACAACAATGTTTCTTTAACACATGAACACACAACAATGTTTCTTTAACACATGAACACACAACAATGTTTCTTTAACACATGAACACACAACAATGTTTCTTTAACACATGAACACACAACAATGTTTCTTTAACACATGAACACACAACAATGTTTCTTTAACACATGAACACACAACAATGTTTCTTTAACACATGAACACACAACAATGTTTCTTTAACACATGAACACACAACAATGTTTCTTTAACACATGAACACACAACAATGTTTCTTTAACAACATGAACAAAACAACAATGTTTCTTTAACACATGAACACACAACAATGTTTCTTTAACACATGAACACACAACAATGTTTCTTTAACACATGAACACACAACAATGTTTCTTTAACACATGAACACACAACAATGTTTCTTTAACACATGAACACACAACAATGTTTCTTTAACACATGAACACACAACAATGTTTCTTTAACACATGAACACACAACAATGTTTCTTTAACACATGAACACACAACAATGTTTCTTTAACACATGAACACACAACAATGTTTCTTTAACACATGAACACACAACAATGTTTCTTTAACACATGAACACACAACAATGTTTCTTTAACACATGAACACACAACAATGTTTCTTTAACACATGAACACACAACAATGTTTCTTTAACACATGAACACACAACAATGTTTCTTTAACACATGAACACACAACAATGTTTCTTTAAACACATGAACACACAACAATGTTTCTTTAACACATGAACACACAACAATGTTTCTTTAACACATGAACACACAACAATGTTTCTTTAACACATGAACACACAACAATGTTTCTTTAACACATGAACACACAACAATGTTTCTTTAACACATGAACACACAACAATGTTTCTTTAACACATGAACACACAACAATGTTTCTTTAACACATGAACACACAACAATGTTTCTTTAACACATGAACACACAACAATGTTTCTTTAACACATGAACACACAACAATGTTTCTTTAACACATGAACACACAACAATGTTTCTTTAACACATGAACACACAACAATGTTTCTTTAACACATGAACACACAACAATGTTTCTTTAACACATGAACACACAACAATGTTTCTTTAACACATGAACACACAACAATGTTTCTTTAACACATGAACACACAACAATGTTTCTTTAACACATGAACACACAACAATGTTTCTTTAACACATGAACACACAACAATGTTTCTTTAACACATGAACACACAACAATGTTTCTTTAACACATGAACACACAACAAGTTTTTTTCATAACACACAACAATGTTTCTTTAACACATGAACACACAACAATGTTTCTTAACACATAACACATGAACACACAACAATGTTTCTTTAACACATGAACACACAACAATGTTTCTTTAACACATGAACACACAACAATGTTTCTTTAACACATGAACACACAACAATGTTTCTTTAACACATGAACACACAACAATGTTTCTTTAACACATGAACACACAACAATGTTTCTTTAACACATGAACACACAACAATGTTTCTTTAACACATGAACACACAACAATGTTTCTTTAACACATGAACACACAACAATGTTTCTTTAACACATGAACACACAACAATGTTTCTTTAACACATGAACACACAACAATGTTTCTTTAACACATGAACACACAACAATGTTTCTTTAACACATGAACACACAACAATGTTTCTTTAACACATGAACACACAACAATGTTTCTTTAACACATGAACACACAACAATGTTTCTTTAACACATGAACACACAACACACGTTTCTTTAACACATGAACACACAACAATGTTTCTTTAACACATGAACACACAACAATGTTTCTTTAACACATGAACACACAACAATGTTTCTTTAACACATGAACACACAACAATGTTTCTTTAACACATGAACACACAACAATGTTTCTTTAACACATGAACACACAACAATGTTTCTTTAACACATGAACACACAACAATGTTTCTTTAACACATGAACACACAACAATGTTTCTTTAACACATGAACACACAACAATGTTTCTTTAACACATGAACACACATGAACACACAACAATGTTTCTTTAACACATGAACACACAACAACTTCTTTAACACATGAACACACAACAATGTTTCTTTAACACATGAACACACAACAATGTTTCTTTAACACATGAACACACAACAATGTTTCTTTAACACATGAACACACAACAATGTTTCTTTAACACATGAACACACAACAATGTTTCTTTAACACATGAACACACAACAATGTTTCTTTAACACATGAACACACAACAATGTTTCTTTAACACATGAACACACAACAATGTTTCTTTAACACATGAACACACAACAATGTTTCTTTAACACATGAACACACAACAATGTTTCTTTAACACATGAACACACAACAATGTTTCTTTAACACATGAACACACAACAATGTTTCTTTAACACATGAACACACAACAATGTTTCTTTAACACATGAACACACAACAATGTTTCTTTAACACATGAACACACAACAATGTTTCTTTAACACATGAACACACAACAATGTTTCTTTAACACATGAACACACAACAATGTTTCTTTAACACATGAACACACAACAATGTTTCTTTAACACATGAACACACAACAATGTTTCTTTAACACATGAACACACAACAATGTTTCTTTAACACATGAACACACAACAATGTTTCTTTAACACATGAACACACAACAATGTTTCTTTAACACATGAACACACAACAATGTTTCTTTAACACATGAACACACAACAATGTTTCTTTAACACATGAACACACAACAATGTTTCTTTAACACATGAACACACAACAATGTTTCTTTAACACATGAACACACAACAATGTTTCTTTAACACATGAACACCCACAAAACTATTTCTTTAACACATGAACACCCAACAGTGTTTCTTTAACACATGAACACACAACAATGTTTCTTTAACACATGAACACACAACAATGTTTCTTTAACACATGAACACACAACAATGTTTCTTTAACACATGAACACACAACAACTTATTGAACACATGAACACACAACAATGTTTCTTTAACACATGAACACACAACAATGTTTCTTTAACACATGAACAAGCACAACATGATGCTTTCAAGTGTTTTCCAACACATGAACACACAATGAATCAAACGTGTTTTTATCATTTTGATTTTCCTCCTTTTATCTTCGTCTGTACAAATGTTTTTATGGAAGAAAGTCGTGCCTTTGAAATATAGAATGAATGTTTTTTTTAGGCATTTAATAATTATTTTCATAATTAAATTCAACCATTTTTACATGATTAAAATAATAAATTTTATTTGTATTATTACATTTTTAATTGGTAGTCTTTTAATTTATTCAATAATAAAACATTAGTCGAATATGTCAATCAAGGAGCTCGGTTCTCTTTTAGTAATGTCTGGTGGAAATATATATACCAACATTAAGATATATTGACTTTAAAACACTACATATTAAAAAATATTACATTAAGAATACAAATGTTATAATTATAGGAATAAGGATTTTTAAATTAAGTGTAAAAAAAAAAACAGAATTAATTTTGATACTATTCGAATGTTTTTTTTTTTAACCTTTCAATAAACAAATAGTTGAATTAAATTGATCACTAAAAACAAATTTAAACTTTTAATATATAAATAGTTGAACTTAAATTAATTAATAAAAACGAATTTAAAGTTTCAATAAACAAATAGTAGAATTTAATTAATTAATAAAAACAAACTCAAACTTTCAATAAACAAATAGTTGAATTAATTGATCACTAAAAACAAATTTAAACTTTTAATATATAAATAGTTGAACTTAAATTAATTAATAAAAACGAATTTAAAGTTTCAATAAACAAATAGTAGAATTTAATTAATTAATAAAAACAAATTCAAACTTTTAATATACAAATAGTTGAATTAATTGATCAATAAAAACAAATTTAAACTTTTAATATATAAATAGTTGAACTTAAATTAATTAATAAAAACGAATTTAAAGTTTCAATAAACAAATAGTTAGAATTTAATTAATTAATAAAAACAAATTCAAACTTTTAATATACAAATAGTTGAATTAATTGATCAATAAAAACAAATTTAAACTTTTAATATATAAATAGTTGAACTTAAATTAATTAATAAAAACGAATTTAAAGTTTCAATAAACAAATAGTTGAATTAAATTAATTAATAAAAACAAATTCAAACTTTTAATATACAAATAGTTGAATTAATTGATCAATAAAAACAAATTTAAACTTTTAATATATAAATAGTTGAACTTAAATTAATTAATAAAAACGAATTTAAAGTTTCAATAAACAAAAAGTAGAATTTAATTAATTAATAAAAACAAATTCAAACTTTCAATAAACAAATAGTTGAATTAATTGATCACTAAAAACAAATTTAAACTTTTAATATATAAATAGTTGAACTTAAATTAATTAATAAAAACGAATTTAAAGTTTCAATAAACAAATAGTTGAATTTAATTAATTAATAAAAACAAATTCAAACTTTCAATAAACAAATAGTTGAATTAATTGATCACTAAAAACAAATTTAAACTTTTAATATATAAATAGTTGAACTTAAATTAATTAATAAAAACGAATTTAAAGTTTCAATAAACAAATAGTAGAATTTAATTAATTAATAAAAACAAATTTAAACTTTTAATATATAAATAGTTGAACTTAAATTAATTAATAAAAACGAATTTAAAGTTTCAATAAACAAATAGTTGAATTAAATTAATTAATAAAAACTAATTTAAACTTTTAATATATAAATAGTTGAATTAATTGATCAATAAAAACAAATTTAAACTTTTAATATATAAATAGTTGAACTTAAATTAATTAATAAAAACAAATTTAAACTTTTAATATATAAATAGTTGAACTTAAATTAATTAATAAAAACGAATTTAAAGTTTCAATAAACAAATAGTAGAATTTAATTAATTAATAAAAACAAATTCAAACTTTTAATATACAAATAGTTGAATTAATTGATCAATAAAAACAAATTTAAACTTTTAATATATAAATAGTTGAACTTAAATTAATTAATAAAAACGAATTTAAAGTTTCAATAAACAAATAGTAGAATTTAATTAATTAATAAAAACAAATTCAAACTTTTAATATACAAATAGTTGAATAATTGATCAATAAAAACAAATTTAAACTTTTAATATATAAATAGTTGAACTTAAATTAATTAATAAAAACGAATTTAAAGTTTCAATAAACAAATAGTAGAATTTAATTAATTAATAAAAACAAATTCAAACTTTTAATAAACAAATAGTTGAATTAATTGATCAATAAAAACAAATTTAAACTTTTAATATATAAATAGTTGAACTTAAATTAATTAATAAAAACGAATTTAAAGTTTCAATAAACAAATAGTTGAATTAAATTAATTAATAAAAACAAATTTAAACTTTTAATATATAAACAGTTGAATTTAAATCAATTAATAAAAACGAATTTAAAGTTTCAATAAACAAATAGTTGAATTAAATTAATTAATACAAACAAATTTAAACTTTTAATATATAAATAGTTTAACTTAAATTAATTAATACAAAATAATTTAAACTTTCAATATACAAGTAGTTAAATTAAATTAATTAATGAAAACAAATTCAAACTTTTAATATACAAATAGTTTAATTAAATAATGAATTAAAAAATAAATAAATAAATAAAATAAAATAATTCAATAGTTCAAAATGTATTAAATGCCTAAAACAAACCCAGGATCACAACAACACTTGTGAATTCCTTCAATATCTGCTGCCCCTCATGTGTTCTCACCGTCCCACTGCAGCTTGATGCAGGTGAAGAAGTGCATCCCACTGAGGCCGAGGGCGTGAGCGGAGATCAAGGCGATGTACATCTGAGGAGAAACACCATGTTAGTGCTCAGAAGACTATTTTAAACATGGTTTCACTTCCGTATTTGAGACGTTTCCCATCAAACATTGACTCATTCAGTTATTTTGAAAGCGTGAACATAACAGATCAAAGAAATACCACAAAGATACAAAGATGAACAAAGAATACATCATTTTCACTCCTGGTCTTGTGTGTAGTGACATGAGTTTCAAGTGTGATAAGATAAGAATTCTAAAGTCTCAACACCTGAGGAGGATCTCGACTCTACTCACAGTAAACAGGACGAAGAATCTCTGATTCTTTTCTCCAACACAGTTGTTGACCCACGGACAGTGATGGTCCATCTTCTTGATGCAGCGCTTACAGATACTGCACAGAGAGGAGGAGGCGGGGAGTTAGGAGGAGTCAGGAGGAGGCGGGAGAGTCAGGGGGAGTCAGGAGGAGGCAGGAGGAGTCAGGAGGAGTTAGGAGGAGGCAGGAGGTCAGGAGAGGGGAGTCAGGGAGGTCAGGAGGGTCAGGAGGAGGGAGGAGTCAGGAGGAGTCAGGGGAGTTAGGAGGAGTCAGGGAGGACAGGAGAGTCAGGAGGAGGCAGGAGAGGCAGGAGAGTCAGGAGGAGTCAGGAGGAGGCAGGAGAGTCAGGGGGAGTCAGGAGGAGGCAGGAGAGTCAGGGGGAGTCAGGAGGAGTCAGGAGGAGTCAGGAGGAGGCAGGAGAGTCAGGAGGAGTCAGGAGGAGGCAGGAGGAGGCAGGAGAGTCAGGAGAGTCAGGAGAGTCAGGGGGAGTCAGGAGGAGGCAGGAGAGTCAGGGGGAGTCAGGAGGAGTCAGGAGGAGTCAGGAGGAGTCAGGAGATCAGGAGGAGTCAGGAGAGTCAGGGGGAGTCAGGAGGAGTCAGGAGGAGGCAGGGGGAGTTAGGAGGAGTCAGGAGGAGTCAGGAGGAGGCAGGAGAGTCAGGGGGAGTCAGGAGGAGTCAGGAGGAGGCAGGAGAGTCAGGGGGAGTCAGGAGGAGTCAGGAGGAGGCAGGAGAGTCAGGGGGGAGTTAGGGGAGGAGTCAGGAGGAGTCGAGGAGAGTTAGGGGGGAGGCAGGAGGAGTCAGGAGAGTAAGGAGGAGTTAGGAGTCAGGGAGTCAGGAGGAGTTGAGGAGAGTCAGGGGAGTTAGGAGGAGTCAGGAGGAGGCAGGAGAGTCAGGGGGAGTTAGGAGGAGTCAGGAGGGGGGAGTCAGGGAGTAGGAGATCAGGAGGAGGCAGGGGAATCAGGGGGAGTTAGGAGGAGTCAGGAAGAGGAGTCGGGAGAGTTTGGGGGAGTTGGGGGGAGTCAGAAGAGCTAGGGGGAGTTGAGGAGGAGCCATGAAAGGTAGGAAGGAGTCAGGAGAGTTAGCGGGAGGTGAGGAGTCAGGAAAGGTCAGGGGGAGTCAGGAAAGGTCAGGAGGAGTCAGGAGAGTTTGGGGGAGTCAGGAGAGTTTGGGGGAGTCAGGAGAGTTTGGGGGAGTCAGGAGAGTTTGGGGGAGTCAGGAGAGTTTGGGGGAGTCAGGAGTTTCAAGGAGGAGTAAGGAGGAGTCAGGAGGAGTCAGTGAACGGACCTGCAGTGGTGCGCCCTCTCAGGTTTGATGCTGCAACACTTGGGACACTTGTAGATGACCTCCCCAGGCTTGAGCTGAAGACTGTCCATGTATTCTTTGGTGGCGTTTCCCTTCGGAACAGCTCCCTGAGGAGAGAACACACATCAACTTAAACCTTTTCTCTGAGAAAACTTGACACGCGAGGAGTTTGATGATACGGTACAGTTTGACAGCTAATCACTAAAATAAACTGATGTTCAAATCTAAAAAAAAGCGTTTGATCCGATCGAACCGCAGAGATCCTGAGTCACAAAGATCCCAATGAAACACGATCATGTGACATGGACTTCCCCAGAGCCGAGTCACCAGTGGAGCAACAGGAAACCTGAGGACAGGAAGTGACCTCTCAGGCGGCTGAAGATCTCAGATGCTTCTGTAAGACGGCCAAGCATCACGATTGACACGAGGAACATGGAAATAAAAGACTCGTCACGGATCATGAGTCAAGTAAGGTCAAAGTTGAACAATATAACCATAAAAAAATGTATGTAGAAACGTTTCTGAAGAAGTCGTAACTGCTTTCGTTTGTTTTCAAAGCAAAATATGTCCAAACATCAGCTTTAAAAGCTGCTGGAGTCACTGTATCCTCTCGTCCTCAGTCACTGCTGGGATCTCTCAAAATGAACAAACGCTGTCAATATTTTTAGTAATTAAAGTTAATTCACTGAATAAGTTGGTTGTAAACTTCAAAAATCGAACTTTATTCTCAGTTAATTGAAATATATGAAAATGACTATGATAAAAATTAAATACTATTTGAAAGCCAAAAATGTAAAAGTACTGAATTAAACACGTAGTATGTGTTTACATCACTTTTTGTGTGTAAACAGAAAACTAAAATATAAAGAAAAACACTAGATATTAATGACATTTTCAAGATTGGTTAGAAAATGTAGAAATGTAATACCACGTAACCTCTGTTGTCTCTGGGTCAAGATGACCCGGTGGCCGAAATCAATTGTGTTTGTGGTTTCCCTTGAGTTGTCTTAGGGTCATTGTGACCCGGTGGCCTAAAACAAATGTGTTTGTGGTATCCCTAGTTTTCTCTTAGGGTAATTGTGACCCGGTGGCCTAAAACAAATGTGTTTGTGGTATCCCTTCTTTTGTCTTGGGGTCATTGTGACCCGGTGTCCTAAAACAAATGTGTTTGTGGTATCCCTAGTTTTCTCTTAGGGTCATTGTGACCCGGTGGCCTAAAACAAATGTGTTTGTGGTATCCGTTGTTTTGTCTTGGGGTCATTGTGACCCGGTGACCTAAAACAAATGGGTTTGTGGTATTCTTTTTGTTGTCTCTGGATCAAAGTGACACCAGTGGCCTAAAACAAATGTGTTTGTGGTATCCCTAGTTTTCTCTTAGGGTCATTGTGACCTGGTGGCCTAAAACAAATGTGTTTGTGGTATCCCTTGTTTTGTCTTGGGGTCATTGTGACCCGGTGGCCTAAAACAAATGTGTTTGTGGTATTCTTTGTGTCGTCTCAGTGGCCTAAAAAAAAATGTGTCGAGTTATCCCTTGTGTCTGTTGAATCATTTATTTCACACCTAATTAAAATGATATATTATTCTTATATATATATATATATATATATATATATATATATATATACACACAAGAATAACACATGTACAAAAATTAAAAATATAATCAAATTACAATTGATCTGCAGCTTTAAAAATATTTGAAAGCCAAGAAAGTGAACCTGTGGGTCCAAATGTTTGTTCAATCCATGTTCATTCATGAAATAAACGGACTAAACCCAACAGAACCGCTCACCGGGTCGGTCAACATGGTGCGCACGTGCGAGGCCAGCGCCAACACGGCCAGAGAGTTGAAGGCGGCGCCGTTGAGCAGCGAGTACCAGAAGCTCCTGGCGGGCAGCAGCATGACGAAGTTGACCACGAACTCGGCGTACAGGACCAGGAACCAGGTGATGAAGGCGCACACCATCCCGCAGCTGTCCTGGATGAACCACAGGGGGCGACTCACGCCCGAGTGACCCGCCTGGGATCCGCTCGCCATCACTCCTGCCGCCGCCGCCGCCGCCGTCATGCTGCCCGACTCCACGTCGCTGCCGGCGGACAGCAGCGGGTGATGCTGCTCCATGTCTCGCAGTCGGTGGTTGGAAGACTGCATCCTGCCCTGGGGGGACCAAGGAGACCGGGGTTGAGACCAGGAAGTAAAACTCAACCGGACCAAAATACTGACTTTCAACATCAGGTTCATCGGCAGTATAAATGTTGACATAAATAGACATAATAGACCAGATAAACTCAGAAAACTGTATAACAACTGTGATATTAAATGACACAAATATTGTAAAGTTTTCCACTTCAATTACAACACCAGTGGTTATTAAGAAAATGTGCTAAAAAAAACGATAATATGAAGAATAAAAGTGCATCTGATTCATTTTTGACTTTATGATCGACAGGTAATTATATTTATTATTTATTTTCCTTGATTTTCTGGGACTCCTGTGTTGTTCTCAGTATTATCTTGACCTTTAAAGTATATACTTTATTCAGTATTGTTTTGATTGTTTATGCGCTTTGTGACCCTGGTCTGGAAAAGCGCTATATAAATACAAATTACTTAAATTACTTAAACTAAAAACATTTTTTATTCTTACATTAGGAAATATATTAAAAATCCTTTAAATTGTACATCATCGAAGAATTAATTATTTTCTTCCTTCAACAGTTTCAATATTTGATTTAACGCAATTAAGTTCTATATGCTCTAATTTAACGCACATACATTATATATATATATATATATATATATATATATACAATTAATTCTGTGTACATTTTTGTTGTCCAAGTGAAATCTGAGAAAACGAGAATTGTCCAAATGTAAAAACTATTTATTTATTTAAAAAAAAGGATTTTATGTAATGGCCAAACCAAATAATAAGGGGAAGGAAATGGGAAATAGTGTAACTGAAAAAGGAAAGGAAAGGTAGAGAAGGGAAGGAGGAGGAAAAGAGAACAGAAGTGAAACAAATGAAGGAAAAATGCAGGAAAGGAAGGTAAAGAGGAAAATGGAAGGAAAGAAGAAGAGAAGGGAAAGAGGAAAGGGAAGGAGATGAAAAGGGAAGGATGTACAATCTATGAATAAACTTCTGATCCACAAATGAACAAGAAAAGCTCATTTTATCACGACTAGTTGAATGAAAATGGATTATTTTAGCGATTGTTTTACACTCGTTGAGGAGGATCAGTCGCAGGAGCAGCAGCTGTGAAACATCCAGAGACAAAAACTCTTAGAACATCATCTACTTCTTTGAGGATCAGAGGCTGAAGCAGTGACAGCGATGACAACAAGCATCTTCGTGACTTCTGACATGACTCTGAATCCACGAGAGCAGTCACAAGTCTCGTGGAAACCTGCGATCGTCTCCCGTGTCAAGGTCAGTGATAATAATCCAGCAGGACCCAGCAGAGCCGGCATGAAGCTTCTAGGCAGATCGATAGCAGCCCACAGGGACCTTCAGGAAACTGATCCGGCAGCTCAGGCAAATGTGTGTGTCAGGAATTCAGGCTCATAATATTTCTGAGGTTCTGCTGCTTCGTGACCAAAGTTACCTTTTGTTAGATAATAGTTTGATCCAGACACTGACGTGATGTAAAGTAAAGGTTATTTGTAAAGATCTTTCTAGACCAGGGTCACAAGGCACTTTAACAAACGATACACAGTTAAAATATATACTTTAAAAGGATTTCTCTCCTCTGGTCCTGAAGTTCAGGAACCATCAGTAGATTCTGATCCACAGACCTCAGAGCCCGAGCTGGGGTGTAAGTCTGGATCAGATCACTGATGGAAGGTCTGAACATGAATAGATCTGTAAGTAAGAACCAGAATTTTAAAAATGACCCTGAAAGAAACTGGCAGCCAGTGAAGAGTTTGAAGGATCAGAAATGTGAGTTCTTCTACTAGAGCAGCTCAGAATTCTGGCTGCAGAGTTTAGTATCAACTGCAGGCGAGACACATCCTTCTGGTTTAGACACCAAAAATAAACTGTTACAATAGTCCAGACACATGGATTATAAGATCCAGATCGTGTTGTGACATCATTTTCCTGAGTTTAGAGATTTTTCTCAGTTGAAACAGTTTGTGGTCAGTTTTCTTCAGTGTTGAACAAGAGACACGTCTTTATCAAATACAACACCCAGGTTTCTCAGGCTCAGTTTGACAGACTGACCTAAGTCACCCAAGTACTGACTCAACCCTGGAACCTTATCATCAGGAGCAATAACAAGGACAAAGAAAGAAACTCTTCACTTCCAGGAACTCAAAATGGACATTTTAGAGGTAATAAAATAGAACCAAAATTATTATTTTATTGCAAATAAAAGCACTATACAAATAAAAATGACTTACTTACTTACTTTACAACTATAGAAACGAATCAGATCAAAGCTGTAGGAGCTGACGCATCAGTTCAATGTCGCCCTTTTTTTCACAAACAAACAGTCAACAATAAATCAAGTTTGTTTTTCACTAGTTTACAAGTTTAATCTTTGATTAACCTTCACTGAAGCGATTGTATAGACAATCACAGACTCACAGGCTAATAATACTTCAGAGACAAGACCATCTTTTTTCAGTTCAGGTTTGGAGATTATATAGAATAGAATAAACAACATTCCTATGATTCCAACAGCCTTTGACTGGGATTGGTTTAGAACAAACATGTTAGTTATTTTAACATTTAAAACAGCAAAACAAAACACTTATTTCGCTTCTTCATAATCAAGTTACAAATGTGTGACGACTTCCTCTCACAATCTTATGGTCTTTCTCTCGGCGATCTGGATCCCTGTCAGGATTCCGTCTGCTTGAAACATGATTCGATCTCTTCACAGATGCAGGAATGATTCCAGGCGCCATCGGGCCGGAAAACAAGAATCCCACAGATTGAGTTTGACCGTCAGTGAGCAACACAAGTGAGAATTAGAATCACATTTCGTGATAACTTTTGCTTCATGTTGAAACTGAATATCAACCTTTTAGGAGAACCTGATGATAAAAGCACTCTGAGAGCGCAGACCTCTGCCTAGTGGCTGATTTACCCACATATTAAACATCTTTTAAAATGGCACTGAATGGATCCACCTAGAGCAGGGCTGTAGGCTGAAGAAAATGTATATTTACAAAACTGTCTGCAACAGTAACTAACAATGATTTAGATATTCATCTTTATTCTTTGAGGCTAAATATATATTTAATATCTCTGCGCTTTATCTGTCCATTTCCTCAACTCATCCATCCTTTTCAACATCCATCCATCCATCCATCCATCCATCTTTCCACCCGTCTGTCTGCCATCTATCCAAACACTAACCACCCGCCTGTCCATCTGTCTGTATATTGCACAAGTCAGTTTCTTCGTCTTCATCTTCGTCCAAAAAGACACTTAAGAACATACAAAACTCTGCAGCCAGAATTCTGAGCCGCTCTAGTAGAAGAACTCACATTTCTCCGATCCTTCAAACTCTTCACTGGCTGCCAGTTTCTTTCAGGATCATTTTAAAATTCTGGTTCTTACTTTCAGATCTATTCATGGTCAGACCTTCCATCAGTGATCTGATCCAGACTTACACCCCAGCTCGGGCTCTGAGGTCTGTGGATCAGAATCTACTGATGGTTCCTGAACTTCCGGACCAGAGGAGAGAAATCCTTCCAGACTGTTGCTCCTAAGCTTTGGAACCATCTCTGTGTTTGATGATCTACTGACTCCTTCAAGAAACATCTGTGTTTGATGATCTACTGACTCCTTCAAGAAACATATGTGTTTGATGATCTACTGACTCCTTCAAGAAACATCTGTGTTTGATGATCTACTGACTCCTTCAAGAAACATCTGTGTTTGATGATCTACTGACTCCTTCAAGAAACATCTCAAGACATTTTTATTCTTGCAGGCTTTTCCCTGATTTTCTGAGACTCCTGTGTTGTTCTCAGTGTTATCTTGATCTTTAAAGTATATACTTTATTGAATATTGTTTTGATTGTTTAAGCTCTTTGTGACCCTGGTCTAGAAATATCTTTTCAAATAACCTTTACTTACGTACGTACAAATACCTCCATATGTAACAAGTTACAGACTGGCATTTTCCTTTACTCTTTCAAATTCAATATTCATAAGTCGCCAATTAAATGAACAACAGCTTTTAATATGAAATGTATTCCGTTCTCCTTTCTTTCCCTTCTGGCTCAGCTCTTCTGGCTTCATCACTCGTGAACACATAATGGCTAAAGCAGACCCGAGCAAAGGTGTTATTACAGACTCGCTGACATCGGTTCTGTTGATCACTGTGTCATTTTCCCATTTAACGGCAAAAGAGCGTCCACCTCCTTAGGAGAGCTCACGCTTATTAGGCTCATTGATCTCTGCTGCGATCAATAACAGGGAGGTCCATTAGGCTTCTTTCACGTCAGTCTTCGTGCCAGAGAGTGAAAACTAAAGTCAGATATCCTCGCTTTCTTTTCAGAAGTAATCTGACCTCAGACCACGATCCCTCCTCGGTAGAATGAATTTACAACACGTTTAAAGGTGAAATAATATCGAGTCAGAAGAATCAGAACCAATCATGAGATAATAATCTGAGCACAAATGTCATTTCTTAGGTCTTAAAATGAAGTAAAGATTGATCTTGTTGAAACTTCAATGTTGCTACAAACCTACACTTTCATCAGCACAAGTCAAGAATGTCACTTGACCACATTGTCCAGGTAAATACATTCTTGCTTCCGTTCACTAGTGACGCAGGATATCTTACCTGAATTAGTCGTTTTCCGCTCTACAATGACATTCTGGGATGTTGCTCCGCCCTGGAGTGTGCGACTACTGAGGCTCACCTGTAACAATATATACAAACACAGAGTTAAATTGATGATCTGAGATTTCTAAATGAAATAAGCCGTCATGTAAATAGCACCATGTTCTCCGAGCAAACTTCTACGTTCAACCCTCAGAAATAGACAAGATCGTTGAGTGATTCCGGAAGACATTCGTCAGAAACAATCTCTTCCCTCAGCTTAACATTCCTGAAGATGAAGGAAATCAGAGCAAGAACTCTGACAAACATGTGAAGAAAAACCAACGACTGTGAAAACACTATTCTCTGAGAAAGAAAAAGATTATTTAGCTGAGCAAAAACTTCAAGACATAATAAGATGAAAATGACGAGTTTTGAGGAAGTGAAAGAAGAAATCTGAGCAAAAGAATCGTCAATAGAATATTAAAAAATATTGACCGGGTTTAACTTTATTCCCAGTTCCTGTCGTCACCTAGTAAAGTTGATTTGTACCTTGATGTATCACCAATTCTAGATATTGGATTCATCCATGATTGGTGATCGAGTAGTCACCGAGCATCGCTGGAAAAGGTGTCAAAGACAATTTAAAATAGAGTGAAAAATAGATCATTAAATGTGTTAATGTATCTGTAAACATTTTAAAAGCCACTGTTTAAATATATCTTTAATCTTCAATAAATATACTGTGTTTAAAGTCAACATATAATGAGCCACATCTGCGATTAGCGTTTTTTGGTCCAGAAATGTTAATTATTATTATGTACTGCGCGTACTGTATTTTTGATCCGTTTGTACGTTTACGTCATAATGCACTGCTCTCGTAACCTCTCGTTCGTCAAGATTTTAGAGCAACTTTAAAGAGTAATAAGTTGTAAACGTGGTGATGATGAGGGACTTACTGCATCTTAGAGAGGACGAACACTTACTACATGACAGGAGAGTTGGAGTTTCACATTAGCTGACCTTAAAAAATGGTAATCAAAACATGATTTAACCCTAAATTCAGCTCTTTGAAAGCATATTTAACGGTGTCTGGTTGGGTTGAATGCACGACTGAAGGTGCCATTATTATCTGTATTTGGTGTCATATGATCATAATTAATTCGTTTATTTGTCAGATTGTCTCACAAATAAGATTTAACACGACGGCAGTGGAGTTTTCGTTTATTCATCTAATTTAATCGAGTTCTGTTCACACAAAAATGATATATAATGCAAAGGTTCTTCACAACAACATCAATTCTAATGGATTTATATTGAGAGATGATTTTATATGTACAGGTTTTAATATATACATAAATAGAATAGCCGTCTTGGTGCTTGATTCTGTTTTCAAAAAATCACGTTGCGTTTACAACACTGGCAGTAAAAGTTTATAATTCTGATATATATATTGCTTTGTCCCTCAATAGATGTCCAGTTTTTGTTCTCTTTTGAGCTTTTTTTATCCATATATTTGGACTTTAGTGAAGTCTAGATGCGTGAGAAGATCATGTTTTATTTGAAATCAATCTTTGTTTATATTGGCTTTAACATGGCAGTGATTTACTAACGCGTTGTTCTTCTAAAGCACGTCTCTGGAGTTCAGTTAAAGATCAATGAAATAATGTTTCTGACAGTTAAAAAATAAACGTTTTGTTTTCCAATCGTGACCCACATTCGTGCCTGAACCTCAAGCCGGGTCTCCATCCCCGGCGTCAGGACGAAGAACACGGGGCTCGTCTCCATTGATCGAAGAGGTCATCGGTTCAAACCTCGCTCAACAAACCCTGACGAGCGACAACATCTCGTAATAAAAACGCAAACCGTCATTTTCTTCTCGGTTCTTCACGCGCGACTGTCGCTAAATCTGTCACTCGCTGATGCTATGCTAACAAGCTAACACTCTCCACACACAATGTGCGTCAAAATGACGGCAGAACCTACCTTGGTATTTGGGTTTTAAACACCGACAACCTCCGCCGCGGATTCTGAGGCGTCTTTCAGTGAGGACTTGTGCAGCTCAAGGGCGTCGGTACCCACAGACCGAGCTGCACCTACACATCCTTTGACAACGAGCTGACAGTAAGCGTCGGTACTTCCGGGTCCGCCTCGGCCTTTTCCGTGACGACTTCGTCTCTCTTCGTGCGAGAGCTGACGCTCGGTGGAGGTTGAAGTGCTGTAGTTGTAATAGTCACCACTAGGAAGTGCTGTTGCGTGGGACAGTTTAACATCAGTGGGAAGAAGAACAGAAAGAAAGAAGGAAATATCTTGTGCATGAAGAAGTGAACAATATTTGAAGCATTTTTTGTTCAATTTAAAGTTTTTTGAATAGACTGAGGAAAGGTTCGAAGATGGATGGAAGAAATGTCAGTGATGGATGAATTGATGGATGGAGAGATAAAGGATGGATGGATGCATAAAGTGTGGATAGGTAAATTGATGGATGAAGGATGGATGGTTGTGTTGGTGTATGGGTGGATGAAGTGGGATGACTGGAAAGATGGATAGATGGATGGATGGATGGATGGATCCATCCATCATCCATCCATCCATCCATTGGATTTGTACCTTGGATTAATCAGCATCAAATAAATAAATCCCAACAGGTCACCTGGCATCGAACCATCAACTCTCCTTCAAGCCGATTACTGTGATCACTGTTTCCTCGCAAGACTGAGTCTTCAACAGTAAAGTCTTAGTTCAGGAGTGAAGATCACACTTGTTGATGTTCGAAGGTGTTTATGTGATCTGTTGATCCAGGAGAGCTCGGGGTCAAGGGTCACCGGTCCAGAGGCTCGCTGGCATGGGGAGGAAATCCGAGTTATTTTCATGACCTCAGAAGAATATCATGACATAGTAAACCTGGAGGATGGATGGATGGATGGATGGATGGATGGATGGATGGATGGATGGATGGATGGATGGATGGATGGATGGACGGACAGATAGACAGGCA
>JACEEU010000690.1:2446672-2451672 GCA_016630915.1 Callionymus lyra
TACTGCAAAAAAAACACATTTTTTTAGTATAAAATGTAAAAGATTAAAAATAACATTCATTGCTATAATAATAATAATTTGTTTTTAAATTAATTATAATAGCAATATAAAATAAAAACATATTGAAATAATAACATTTTATTATTATTGCTACTGTAAAAAAAACACCATTTTTTTAGTCATGTAGTTATGTAAAAGATTAAAAATGACATTAGAATTAACCACTAAAAAATGAAATAAGGTTTTTTATTATTATTATATTTTAATAACCTTCTTGTCCTATTTATAAATATTGTTTCTGGTGTGGGTTGTATTTATCAAAATAAACGTGGAAAACAAGTGCTGTTGACTAAAGAAAGAAGATTATTTTCACGTCCATCCATCGTCACCAGGTCTCATCCCCACTGAGCGGGTTCAGGTCCAGCCCACAGAACCCACGTCATTGGCTCGGGTCGCACGAGGCGGACCAATGCCGGCGCGCGTCTTGTGTTGGAGTCCCAGCCTGTCACGGAGCAGCTCCAGGACCGCACTCGGAGATTTGAACGTCGTCGGTGCTGCTGGTCTGGACCCGGATCCCATCCGAACCCCCCCTGAAGCATGAGCGCGGGACCGCCGGGCTGCGCTGCTCTCTGAAGGTGGACCGTTGGTCTCAAAGGTTCTGGTCGTCGTCGGGTCACCTGTAGACTCGGGAGGTCCAGGTCCAGGTCCAGGTCCAGGTCCAGGTCCAGGCGCGGGTTAAAGCCATTTACAGGCGCATTATGACTAAGCCGCTCTGCGCCGCGACCGCTTCAGGGACATGAGTGGTGCGTTCAGGGGATTTGCAGAGCGGTGGGTGTGCTTGTGTGGACACTAGACGAGCCTGCGGTTCTGGTCCATCCGAGTCTCTGACCATGGGGAAGGAGGAGTGCAAGACGATGCTGGACGCGCTCAACAAAGTCACCGCCTGCTACCGGCACCTGGTGGTGGCCCTGGGCAGCACCTCGGACTCGCAGAACCTCCGCGAGGAGCTGAAGAGGACCCGCAAGAAGGCCCAGGAGCTGGCGGTGGCGAACCGGACCAAGCTGACCTCGCTGCTGAAGGACAAGAGCATCAGCAAGGAGGACCGGGTCGAGTACGAGCGCCTGTGGGTCCTGTTCTCCAGCAGCATGGACCTGCTGGAGGTGGACATGAAGCGCTCGCTGGAGATCGGCCAGGACTTCCCGCTGAAGGTCCCGACCCGGCACCTGATCCAGACCGGCATGACGGGCAGCACCACCACCGTGGCCGCGCGCGCCATGAGCGTGCAGAACATGAAGTACGAGGCGGACTCCAACATCGACACGGCGGACCTGCGGGACCTGCAGAGCGAGATCTCGCAGGTGAGCCAGATGATGGAGGAGATGGAGATGAAGGTGCAGGTGGCGCCCTGGGCCGTGGAGGCCAAGCAGGAGGCGGGCGCCGAGCTCAAGTCCAGCATGAGCGTGGGGAACTCCTCGGTGGGGGTCATCTCCATCTGCGAGGAGGAGCCCAAGGAGGAGGAGGGGGGCGGGGCACGGGACTCCGGGGTCGCCACCGTCTGCGCCGTGCTGGGCTTCTTCGTCATCGTGGCCGTGGCCCTGGTCCTGGGGTACCTGGTCATCAACATGTCGTGAGGCCGCGCGTGCACGTCGTAGCTGAGCAGTAGGAGGACAGTAGACGAGCGTCATGGTGGCGGCGCGTAATCCCGGCGGATTAGGGGGAGGCTCAGTGTGGCCCCTGGACACTCCTGGACGGATGTGAGTAGAGCTAGACGCGTGTGGCCCCCGAGAAAATATAGAGGTGGTTGCAATGAGGGTCTGATGCTGAAGGGGGCGCTGACGAGGTAAACTAATTTCAACTTGTCCACGGGTTGTTCAAAGATTAAAAAACGACATGTTTTTCTCTGAATTAAATTTTAACCAAAGTTCAACTACAGTCAAAATAATCTAAATAAAATATCAATTTAAAGGCAATTTATAGGGAAAATGAAAATTAATTTTGCTTCAGGGATTAGTTACAAAACCAGAGAAGCACTGAGACGACACATACCTCCCCCGAGGGGCAAATTTCATTTTACACAGAAACCTATGAAACAAGTAGAAAAAAAAACACGATTCACGACTTGTATGACAAACTCTAGACCAGATATATTTTTGGAAGTTACATCAACTAGTAACCCTAAAACAATGTCATCATTTGACATTTTAATTCATTTATGTTTAGAGGTTTTTGAGTTACCTCCTTGGCGGATGTACTTAGAGTATTTGCGCTTCCAAAATTTCAAAAGGCAAAGTGATATCACAATCTTCTTAGACCCCTTGTTCAAGAAAACACATTTCTAGACTGTGATTTTTTTTTTTTATACCAAATTTAATACAAAATTTAAAATGAACATAACCCAGGTTCTGTGATCGACCGTCTTCAGGAAAGATTTCACTTGAAGACGTCTTTATTTGCAATGATCTTCCATCGCTAACGAAAAACAGAAATTATTTATTTAACATTTGACGAAATCCTGACGAAAAAAAAAAAAAAATCACGTGTTGAATCAAATTTTTTTGGGACGAAAATAATTCTCAAAATCGATTGTTTGTTTTTGGGTAAAAACATTGAAATGTGTTTTAAGTTCATTTTTAGATAATTAAAATAAAAAAATTCACTGAATAGACAATTTAAAATTTAAACTAAACATGCTTACGTTAATTTTAAGAACCTTTTAAGACCAGAAAATTAGACTGATTTTCTTTTTTCAACATTGTATGATGAAAAAAACAACGTAGAAAATTTTTAAAAATTGTATTTTTGCGTTGATTCCCTCGCTTTAGAGCCATCAGTGAAAATTTGTTTTAAAAAGTTCTGATAGTTTTACCTCATCAGTTGCTTTGGTTAATAACCCAAGAAATACATTTTTTTTAATTGGAAATAAATAAAAACGCATTATGCCAATCAATGGCGTCCATCAATCATCGACGCCATTTTGAATGTACCGTTAGCGACGATGCTACGTCAGTGAGAAGTTCCAAAGCAAGTTTGAAATGTTTTTTGTTTTTGTTTCCTGTTGTAGCGAAAAAATACTGCAATTTTTAGTCAAAATGTTGTGAATGTTCCCAGGACGAGTAACCGTGACGACGGAATCTTTTACATCTATTTATCCCAGAATCGACGACAACGAACAAATCGAGTGAACGACGGACATTTTTTCAGGGCTTTTTTTCTCTTTCTTTCACACACCGAATGTAACGACCTGTGAGTATTTGTACACCGACGATACGTGTAAATACAACGAGTCTATTTCTGATAATAAAAGTTGCAAACACTGACGTGAGGCTTCGTTACCTTCGTTAACTCGGTTCTAATGGTTTTACCGTAAGAGCATTTGAGGTTATTTGTGGCGCGAGGCTCGTGGCTGAAGCTCACGTAAGCCTGGAGGTCAAGAGTCACTCGTTCACCGTCTCTGATCCAGGATGTGAGGCTCAGCTGGATTTACTTCTCGGTAAAAGGTCCAAAAAAAAGAGGTCCGGGTTCTGGAAGTGAGTCCCGGCTCTGAGGATCTGAAAAGAGTCTAGAATCTTACGACTGCTGGAAATAACAGTAGGACTGGAATCAACGGGTCAAAAAGACCCGGGAGAGTTTGGAATATGAGACTTTGTTTTGACCAAATCCTGTCTTGGGTTTTTGGGAGAGAGTTGATCTGTTTTTTGAGACCTTGTAGACCCTTATTTTCTCTCTTTCTTTCCCTTCATCACGTCCTTAGAACATGAACTCTCTTCTTCTTTTACTGGTAACTTTTGTAGATAACTCTGGGTTCTAACGTTTGAATGTTTATTTTTATATAAGAAAACTAAAAATGAAAAGTCTGTGCGATTTTTTAAGTGTGGATAAAAATGTGAATATCTTAAAATTGTCAAATTGGAAAAAAAATAAAATTGTAAATTGTCAAATATTTTGATAAAAGTTCAATTTCAATCCGTGAAAAAATTTCGAAAGAAATCACTTTTAAAAAATGTTCTCTTTTATCAAAAAAACAAAAGTCAGGGCACAGACTGTTTTTTTTTTTCTAATAAAAAATTAATTCCAAATTTTGTGAGAAAACTAAAGAGTCTTTCTGTCAGAAAATAAATGTTGTTATTGCGACAAAATAAAAGCTGAAAAACAGCAACAGGTTTTCCTGAAATGACCAACAATCGTGAACCAATGGAATGTCCGGGTCACGTGTGACGACGCTGCTGATTGGCTGAAACGTTTTGGACTCAAAATGACTCAGTTGTAACTTGACAACGTTTTGTTTTCAAACCAAAATATGTCCAAACATCAGCTTTAAAAGATGCTGGACTCACTGTATCCTCTCATCCTCAGTCATCGCGTGGATCTCATCGTTCCATTAGCTGTGGAGGTCGTAACGACTGCTAGTTCTAGCAACCGGAAATGTAATGCAAGACAAATATGAATATTTACAAAAACATATGCTAACGAAAAAAACAAAAAATATTTTTAATGGAAAAAGAATTAAAAAAAACTAAATTTTGTTCAAGAAAAAAAAACCATCAAAACATCAAAAAATGTGTAGTATTGCCGTGTTGTGATAGTGTAGTAACAAGTATATATGTGTAGTATTGTCCAGTACTTGACTCTGGTGTTGTGATAGTGTAGTAACAACTATATTTATGTGTAGAATTGTCGAGTACTTGACTCTGGTGTTGTGACAGTGTAGTAACAAAAAATATGTGTAGTATTGTCCAGTACTTGACTCTGGTGTTGTGATAGTGTAGTAACAAGTATATATGTGTAGTATTGTCCAGTACTTGACTCTGGTGTTGTGATAGTGTAGTAACAAGTATATATGTGTAGTATTGTCCAGTACTTGACTCTGGTGTTGTGATAGTGTAGTAACAAGTATATATGTGTAGTATTGTCCAGTACTTGACTCTGGTGTTGTGATAGTGTAGTAACAAGTATATATGTGTAGTATTGTCCAGTACTTGACTCTGGTGTTGTGATAGTGT
>JACEEU010000690.1:2456672-2539172 GCA_016630915.1 Callionymus lyra
ATCAACGTCTAGCGCCATCTTGTGGTCCAAATGCAAAACTACATCATGATAAGGCCTCGTCTTTAAAACACTTTCAGTGAATAGATTTTAAAAATATATCTTTAGGTCCATATATATATATATATATATATATATAAAGGAGGAACAGGAGGAGGAGGAGCGAAGAGGAGCAGGATAATGAGGAGAAGCAGGAGGATGAGGAAGAGCAGGAGGATGAGGAGGAGCAGGAGGATGAGGAAGAGCAGGAGGATGAGGAGAAGCAGGAGGACGAGGAGAAGCAGGAGGAGGAGGATGAGGATGAGCAGGAGGATGAGGAGGAGCAGGATGATGAAGAGCAGGAGGATGAGCAGAAGCAGCAGGATAAGGAGAAGCAGGAGGAGAGGAGGAGAGAAGGAGGATGAGCAGGAGGATGAGCAGGAGGAGGAGGATGAGGAGCAGGAGGATGAGCAGGAGGATGAGGAGCAAGAGGATGAGGAGGAGCAGCAGGAGGAGGAGTAGGAGGATGAGAAGGAGCAGGAGGATGATCAGGAGCAGGAGGATGAGGAGGAGCAGGAGGATGATCAGGAGCAGGAGGATGAGGAGGAGCAGGAGGATGAGGAGAAGCAGGAGGACGAGGAGAAGAAGGAGGAGGATGAGGAGGAGCAGGAGGATGAGGAGGAGCAGGAGCAGCAGGAGGATGAGAAGGAGGAAGAGCAGGAGGATGAGGAGGAGCAGGAGCAGCAGGAGGATGAGAAGGAGGAAGAGCAGGAGGATGAGGAGGAGCAGGAGCAGCAGGAGGATGAGAAGGAGGAAGAGCAGGAGGATGATCAGGATCAGAAGAATGAGGAGGAGGATGAGAAGGAGGAGCAGGAGCAGCAGGAGGATGAAGTGTGGTCCAGTTGCTAAACAACATCATGAGAATCATATTTCAAACATGTTAAGTTAATAGATTTAAAAAATATATATTTAAGTTTATATTCATCAAACATTCATGATCATCTTCAGACAGAACTTTCTTCTGGCTGCACGAGCGGCTGCAGGTGCTTGTGTGTCGACGGAACGTTCATCTGGATCCGTGTCGAGTACGGATCAGAACCGACGAACCGGTGCAGAGAAGAATCTTTGTCCGGGTCGGACTGAGCTGACGACGGGTGAAGTCTGTCGCCTGTTGAGGAGCAACGACTCGGATCAGACGCGGAGTTTGACCAACGACCAGCACTGATTCAACGACAGTGTTTAGCACTAGCTTTGATGCTAAATGAATTAGCTAGCACTAGCTTTGACACTATCACAACACCAGAGTCAAGTACTGGACAATACTACACACATATACTTGTTACTACACTATCAAAACACCAGAGTCAAGTACTGGACAATACTACACACATATACTTGTTACTACACTATCAAAACACCAGAGTCAAGTACTGGACAATACTACACACATATACTTGTTACTACACTATCACAACACCAGAGTCAAGTACTGGACAATACTACACACATATACTTGTTACTACACTATCACAACACCAGAGTCAAGTACTGGACAATACTACACACATATACTTGTTACTACACTATCAAAACACCAGAGTCAAGTACTGGACAATACTACACATATATACTTGTTACTACACTATCACAACACCAGAGTCAAGTACTGGACAATACTACACATATATACTTGTTACTACACTATCAAAACACCAGAGTCAAGTACTGGACAATACTACACACATATACTTGTTATTACACTATCACAACACCAGAGTCAAGTACTGGACAATACTACACACATATACTTGTTACTACACTATCAAAACACCAGAGTCAAGTACTGGACAATACTACACATATATACTTGTTACTACACTATCACAACACCAGAGTCAAGTACTGGACAATACTACACATATATACTTGTTACTACACTATCAGAACACCTGAGTCAAGTACTGGACAATACTACACATATATACTTGTTACTACACTATCACAACACCAGAGTCAAGTACTGGACAATACTACACATATATACTTGTTACTACACTATCAGAACACCTGAGTCAAGTACTGGACAATACTACACATATATACTTGTTACTACACTATCAGAACACCTGAGTCAAGTACTGGACAATACTACACATATATACTTGTTACTACACTATCACAACACCAGAGTCAAGTACTCTACAATACTACACATATATACTTGTTACTACACTATCACAACACCAGAGTCAAGTACTGGACAATACTACACATATATACTTGTTACTACACTATCACAACACCAGAGTCAAGTACTGGACAATACTATACATATATACTTGTTACTATAGTCTCACCAGGCAGCGCTGAAATCAGTTCCTCTCCTTCTCTGCTGAGTACAGGAAGCCACTGGTCACATCCCTCCACGGCTCTGTCCCTGGAGAACTGGTGAAGGTCTGACAGTCTAGTGAGTCGACACATCCTGCTGAGCTCGTAGATCTGAGGAGGAGCGATCCAGAGCTGCTGCTCCCTGTAGCTCCTCAGGAGCTCTGGAGGCGTCGACCACTGGAACCACAGAGTGTTTCTGTACTCGCTCGACTGTTGACGCTCACTTCTTTACACGGGTTTGACTTTCTCATCCACAGAGAACATGAAATGACACTTAAATGTAACATGTTCACACACACATGAATACACACTAATACACACGCACACACAAATACACACGCATCAACACATGCACACAATAACACACATACAAACCTGCAGAAAAAGAAACAAAACAAACATGCACACTCAGAAACAAACACACACACACTGGAACAAACATGTGAGCACACAGACACAAACAACTACACACACAAACAGACAAACACACACAAGACATGAACAAGCAAACACACTCACAAATAGTAAAGGTACATGCACGCACTTTGTGTTTCGCTGGACACAGGAAGTGACACACAATCACACACAAATACGCACATTTAGACACACACTAAAAGGTAAATTCACACATACACTTACACATCACAAATCTCTTCACAAATGTACACAAATGCGGACCTGCATCTAAAGGACTAACACACTTAGAGACACACAGGAAAAACATGTGAACACACACACACACAGATACAAACAATTACACACACGAAACACGCACACAAAAAAGTAAAGGTAAATGCACACACTTACTAACTTACACCTTAATAACACGCAAAGGACTTACACACTTAGAGACACAAGGAAAAAATGAACACAAAAAAGATACAAACAATTAAAAAAAAAAAAAAAAAAAAATAAAAAAAATAATTATTATTACAATGACACAATAAAAAACAAAATAAAAGTAAATCAAACATTCACAAATCACACAATCAAAAAAACAAGAAAAAAAGAAAGAGAACAATCATAATACACACTAATACACACGCACACACAAATACACACGCATCAACACATGCACACAAATCAACATACAAACCTGCAAAAAAAAGAAACAAAACAACCTATGCACACTCAGAAACAAACAACACACACACTGGAACAAACATGTGAGCACACAGACGCAAACAACTACACACACAAACAGACAAACACACACAAGACATGAACAAGCAAACACACCACAAATAGTAAAGGTACATGACGCACTTTGTGTTTCCGCTGGACACAGGAAGTGACACACAATCACACACAAATACGCACATTTAGACACACACTAAAAGGTAAATTCACACATACACTTACACATCACAAATCTCTTCACAAATGTACACAAATGCGGACCTGCATCTAAAGGACTTACACACTTAGAGACACACAGGAAAAACATGTGAACACACACACACACAGATACAAACAATTACACACACGAAACACGCACACAAAAAAGTAAAGGTAAATGCACACACTTACTAACTTACACCTTAATAACACAAATAACCTTTACTTACTTACTTACACATGCACACAATCAAACACAAAAACGCACACAAACTAAAAGTTAAATGCAAACATTCACAAATCACACAATCACACACACAAACAATGAACATACAAAGAAATGAGAACAAGCAAACTCAGTCGCACACACACCCTCAAATAGTAAATGTACATGTACACAAGCACACATAAATCCCAACATTCAAACACAAACACACATGTTAACACTCAAACACACACTGACACTCACTAGGGAACACACACACAAACACACACACACACTGAAACTCGTTCATAGACACACACAAACTCACTAAGACACACACAGACATAAACTCAAACAAAGACACACACAAACACAGAAAGACACACAAAGAAAGAACAACACAATTCTACCTGGAAGCGAACGATCTCCCTCTGGTCCTGCGTTGTGAGTGGCGCCCCCTGCAGGCAGCATATGAAGAAGGCGGTGTCGAACCTGGAGGCTCCGTAACGACCCGCCGGGGTCAACCAGTTCCCCCACTCGTGCAGGGCCCAAATGTTGGGGACCAGCTGCAGCTCCCGGCACATCCGGACCAGGTTGAGCGGGTCCTGGAGCACCAGAGACCTCCACCGGCTCAGTTCAGCGCCCCCTACATGCTGGGTGTTGTCCTGCAGGGGCCCACCTGTGGAGGTAGAGTCTGTCTGTAATGTTTTATCAATAAAGTTGCTTCAATCAAAAACATGTTTTCAATTAAAAATGTTGCTTTGATAAAAAATACATTAATACATAAAATTGTATCAATAAAAACCTTTTCAATTAAATTTTTTATTTATACTTAATTATTCAATTCAATCTTTTTTAAATTTATGCTAAAAAAAAAACTTTATATTGGGTTGACTTTTTATTTAAAACATATTTTTGATTGAAGCAACTTTAAATTAAAAAAACGTAATAAAATGTATTTTATTTAAGTTTTTTTTTTGAAGTAACTTTATTTTTTGAAAATAATACAATATAAAAATATATATTTATTTGAAAACTTTTCTTTTGATTAAAGCTTTTTTTTTGGACGCAAATGATTGAAGTACATTATTTATTGAGGTTTTTTTGTTCTAAACCTTTTTTTTTTAAATTGAAAACCATTTTTTATGACTGAACACATTTATTTTTGATGATAGAAACTTTTATTATTGAAAATATACGTTTTCCTTGTTAATTGAAGCGACTTTATATATATATATATATATAACAATATATAATAATAGTAATAAAATAGATAAAGGCACACAAAACATTAAAATATTTTTAAAAATATTATGGTAATTTTCTCAAGATTTAATCTATTATTTTTTTTAAGGTCTAGTCTATTTATTTAAAATAAAGATTAGAAGATCAATGACTCGTGATTCGGGTGTTACTCCCGAATTTTTATATATACAGGTATATATATATCATATGTATACTGATTGACAATATCTTATCATTGAAGCAGTTAAAAAATTAAAAAAGAATATTTATATTTATATTATTTAAGTAACTTTCTTAGTATCGTTTTTTTTTTTCATTTAATTTACAACTTTTCTTTTGAATTAAGCAACTTTTAATGGAAGCCATTTTAAATATATATATATTTATAATTGATTGAAGCACCTGATTTATTGATGCTTTTTGTTGGAAAATATTTTTTTGATTGGAGATACTTTTTTTAATGTATTTAAAAATGTTATTTTCTTTTGATTGAAGCAACTGAAGATGATTTATTAAAGTAACTATAACTATTTTTATTGAAGCCACTATTTTCCGGAAAACACGTGTTTTGACTGAAGCACTTTTGTTTTCAAGTAAAGAAACTTTTCCAAAGGTCACTGTAAGGACCAAGTCTGACCTTTGAACCCCGCGCCTGCACTGAGTCTGCGCAGAAGACTCTGCTGCTCGTGTTTGTTGACAAACAGAAAAATTCCGGATTCCTCGAACGTCTCTCTGAGCGCGCAGATCCTGAACGCAACATCTCCGCTGACCTTTGACCCCAGTGACCTCCTGTCCGTGGAGAAGATGCGCGGTCTGGAGGTCTGACGCACGCGCCTCAGCCCGAAGTCCTCCAGGTGCGCGAAGGTTCCGAACACCTGCAGCCAGTCGCTGCTGAAGTCCGAGGGGTCCAGCAGCCCCCCGGGGAACACGTACGCGTTGGGCATGAAGCCGCTCCTGCTGCTCCTCTTCAGCATCAACACGTCATAGTCGCACAGAGTCTTCTCCGGGGTCACCTCCGGGGTCACCGCCGGGGTCACCGCCGGGACACGGTGACCCGCGGCCAGGATGAGGGTCGCCGCCTCCTTCCAGTGCTTCAGAGCCACGTTCATGGTCCCTCGACAGCTGTCACTCAATGTTGTTCTTTGTTGTGTTTGGCTGGACACAGGAAGTGACGCGGAAGGTTCACCTGGATCGAGCGGTGTCGCCATCTAGAGGAGGGAAGAGTGAACTGCAGGAGGTTTTTTACAGCTTTCTTAATGACCTTTGATAAATAAATAAATAAATAGACAATATTCTGAATGTCCAGAAATAACTTAGTCGACTATCTAGTCTGCGCATGTGCAGGAAACCAGGGGAAAAAAGCAATCGAATCACGAGTCATCGATCTTTTAATCTTTATTTTAAAGAAATAGACTTGACCTGATAAATAATGAAATAAATTAAATCATAATATTTTTAATATTCTAATGTTTTGTGTTCCTTTATCTTGTTTTAATTATTATTATTATTATTATTATTATTATTATTATCACATTAACCACACATGCTGACTTGAACCAGGAGCTTTTATTAACTAATATATTTAAATAAAAATACAGATGCCAGGTCAGGGTTGTATACGTTTATATTAAATACGTATATTTAAGTGTAATTTGACTTCGAATATTGTGCTTTTAGAAAATCATTAGTTTGAGATTCGCAGCACTTTCTTTCAAGAATTTAAAAATAAAATAATATAAAGTAATTTTGTAACAACTGAATACAATTAAAGGTCAACGAATTATATTTAATGACTCGTTAATGTCTCAAAGTCACCACAAGGAGTCGCTGTCTCACGAAATAATTATTTATGGTTCTTTTAATAATAGCGATGAGTTAATATACTTGTTAACTACATCACTGCACGTTATTATGTTTTAAGTCATCGTTAGTTATTACATCGACACTGTGCAGTTTTTATTTACAAAGAAAATGGACCAACATTGACCTTTATATATAAATAGATTGATCGATTTTGTGTTGTGGCCGCACATGCGCAGAACAAACCCTGTCGTCCGTCCACAGCAACAAGGCCTCTCAGAGAACCAGGTTATGTTTACAAACAATATATTCATTTCTTTCAACAAAATGATCAGAAAAAATGACTAATCTTTGACAAAATCTCAGTCAATGATATATACATTTTAAATAAAAACATCTTCTCTTATAGTTCATCAAAAAGTTCGGAATGACCTCCTTCTGTTTAAGAGTAATGAATGTAACTAATGATTAAACAAAAATCAAACAGAGGTAGAATATTTTTCACGTGTAATTTTACCTCAAAATAATGTTCCTTATCATGGCTAATAATAAAAAATATATAAATAATGACTGAAGTAACCTATTGTTTAACGCTTCTTTTTCTCAATCGTGATTGTTTTGCTGGGCGGCAAAGCATCTCTGGAGGTAGAAAAGTTTTAGAAAAGGCGGACAATATAAGTAAGTATGTTAGTAATTAATTGTAAAGATATTTCTAGACCAGGGTCACAAAGCACTTTAACAATCAAAAACAATACACAGTTAAAATATATACTTTAAAAGAATTTCTCTCCTCTGGTCCAGAAGTTCAGGAACCATCAGTAGATTCTGATCCACAGACCTCAGAGCCCGAGCTGGGGTGTAAGGCTGGATCAGATCAGTGATGGAAGGTCTGACCATGAATAGATCTGAAAGTAAGAACCAGAATTTTAAAATGACCCTGAAAGAAACTGGCAGCCAGTGAAGAGTTTGAAGGAGAAATGTGAGTTCTTCTACTAGAGCAGCTCAGAATTCTGGCTGCAGAGTTTTGTATGTATTTGTATTGTATTGTATTTGTATTGTATTGTATATATTGCAAGACAGATGTTTTTTTTCTAGTTTGGTTCAAATGTAGGTGCATGAGTTGGTTGTCGGTTGAATTCCCGTCTCTGCCTCCAGACATCACAACATCTGCTTGTGTTGTGTCGGCTGCAGCTCAAGGTTCTGGTTCTTCTGTCGTTATCTGTGGAACTGAGTGAAGATTGAAGTGAATGTGTGAGTTTTACTGAAGTATGTGTAACATCTATGTCATAGTTTATGATACTTTAACTTATATCTACTCACGAGGAAACTCATCATTTGTTCCACTGATGGTTAGGATTTTTATTCAACATATATTTAGTTTTTACTGAAACTGATTTAATTATTTAATTATTTTCGTTTAAATATTTGTTTATAGTTTCTCTTGATTCTCTTTTACAACTGATATAAATCAGAATTAATTTATTTGATTAAAAAAAACGTTTGGTTACTGTGGCCCAGAAGTATCAACTCTGTAACAACTTTACATTTTCTGAAACAACTTTACATTTTCTGAAATAACTTTACATTTTCTGAAAGAACTTTACATTTTCTGAAAGAACTTTACATTTTCTGAAACAACTTTACATTTTCTGAAACTAACATTTCTGAAATAACTTTACATTTTCTGAAACAACTTTACATTTTTCTGAATAAACTTTACATTTTCTGAAACAACTTTACATTTTCTGAAATAACTTTACATTTTCTGAAAGAACTTTACATTTTTCTGAATAAACTTTACATTTTCTGTAACAACTTTACATTTTTCTGAAACAACTTTACATTTTCTGAAACAACTTTACATTTTTCTGAATAAACTTTACATTTTTCTGAAACAACTTTACATTTTCTGAAACAACTTTACATTTTCTGAAACAACTTTACATTTTCTGAAACAACTTTACATTTTCTGAAACAACTTTACATTTTCTGAAACAACTTTACATTTTTCTGAATAAACTTTACATTTTCTGAAACAACTTTACATTTTCTGAAACAACTTTACATTTTTCTGAAACAACTTTACATTTTCTGAAACAACTTTACATTTTTCTGAAACAACTTTACATTTTTCTGAATAAACTTTACATTTTTCTGAAACAACTTTACATTTTTCTGAATAAACTTTACATTTTTCTGAAACAACTTTCGAAATTTACATTTTTCTGAAACAACTTTATTTCAACTTTCTTTTTCTGAAACAACTTTACATTTTCTGAAACAACTTTACATTTTTCTGAATAAACTTTACATTTTTCTGAAACAACTTTACATTTTCTGTAACAAATTTACATTTTTCTGAAACAACTTTACATTTTCTGTAACAACTTTACAATTTCCTGAAACAAATTTACAATTTTCTGAATCAAATTTACATTTTCCTGAACTCTTTGTATGTGTTTAGAAACGTGTGTGTCTGTGGCTTCAGTGAGTTGCAGTCGTTAAAACCGTGAGAAGTCGTTTCAAGCTCAACAAAAGCCGCTGACTCAGGTGTGAGAACACAAAGGATTGTGGGTAACTTCACAACGACTTCACTTCCTTTGACACCTGAGTGACAAACACATCAAGAGGTTTGTCTTCGTCCTTCATGACCAGCAACAGTTTCTACACAAGTTTAACTCACACAAGTTATTATTGTAGAGTTCAACGCACACTTACACAACCTCAAAATAATCAACACAACTAATCATTAAGAGAAGAAGAAGAACTGACTCAGCGTATAACAACATGCTCGTTAAAGTCATGCATCACTAACCACACACACAAACACACACACACACACACAAACACACACACTACACACACACACACACACACACACACATATACACACACATATACAGACGCACACTTACAAACACACACACTTACACACACATATACAGACACAAACACGCACACACACACACCCATACTTATACACACACACACTTATACACACAGGCACACGCACAAACACACAAACATACACACACTCGCACAAACACACACACTCACACCCTCAGTTATACACACACACACTTATACACAAAGGCACATACACTTATATAACACCTATATACACACATGCATGCACTCACACACACACTCATGCAAACACACACACTCACACACTCATTCACACAAACGCGCACGCATGTGCACACACACATACACAGATACACAAACACACACAAATACATACACAGACACAAACACACATCTATACACACACATTCATATACATACACACACACAAACACACACACAGACTCACCCAAACACAGAAAGACACACATGTACACACACACCAAGACACACAGACACACACAAAGAAACACAAAGACAGAGACACATACAGACACACAAAGATGGACAGAGACACACACACAAACACACACAAACACATATACAGACACACGCACAAACAGAAACACACAGAAACAAACAGAAACACACTGACACACATACAGAAACACACAGACACACAAACACACAGACAAACACAAACACACACATCTATCTTTATCAGTTGAGTCGTTACAAT
Organism: Callionymus lyra; assembly: GCA_016630915.1. Lineage (NCBI taxonomy): Eukaryota > Metazoa > Chordata > Actinopteri > Syngnathiformes > Callionymidae > Callionymus > Callionymus lyra. The sequence goes on from JACEEU010000690.1 coordinate 2,467,211, forward strand.
ATCTTCAAACTCTTGACGATGAATCACTCACTCCCTCCCTCCCTCACTCCCCCATGTCGTCCTCACACCTCCTATCAGACGCAGACGTCCCCCCCTCACCCTCACCCTCACCCTCACCCTCACCTCCTCCTCACCCCCCCTCACCTCCCAAGAACAACTACACAACTCACTTCTCTCCAGACGCTCAGGAGGCTCAGGACGCTGCAGGACTCGCTGGAGGTCAGAGGTCAGTAGCATCTGTTCTGGTGGTTGTGTTGTGTTGTGTTGTGTTGTGTTGTGTTGTGTTGTGTTGTGTTTTGTTGTGTTGTGTTGTGTTGCTCTGACACCTGTGTGGGTCGGTTACAAGTTCTTACCTTCGGTGGAGCAGAAACTTGTGATTCTCGCCTCGTATCTTTCATACAATCTTTCAAGTGTGTGTTTATTAACACACATCCAACATGTGTCGTCATCCATCCTCTCGTCCTTCTTCTCTTTCTTTTCTTTCCCATCAACATGTCTTATTATCATCCATCCTCTCGTCCTTCTTTTTCTTTTCATTCCATCAACATGTCTTATTATCATCCATCCTCTCGTCCTTCTTCTTTCTTTTCTTTCCATCAACATGTCTTATTATCATCCATCCTCTCGTCCTTCTTCTCTTTCCTCTCTTTTCCATCCACAAGTCTTCACCTTCTTCTCCTCCTTCACGTGCACCACATCCTTCCATCCTATGATAAATGAGTTCCATGGTTATAACGGCTAGGTTACCTACAGCAGGGGTTGACACTGTTTTCACGGAATGACCTTCAGATGAAAACAGTAAAAAAAAAAAAAAACTGATGTTAAAAGCGTGAAAATGATGTTTTAAAATAAAAGCTGAATCAGCCTTTTTCTCTCTGATGAACAGATCAGACTCGGGCTGGTGTAGCAAACGTTACTTTATTTATATATTAACTTATTAATTAATGTATGTATTTACTTAAGTATGTATTTATTTATGTATATATTTATGTATTTATTAAGGTGTTTATTTATGTATTAACTTATTAATTAATGTATGTATTTATTTAAGTATGTAATTATGTATTTATTCATGTATATATTTATATATCTATTTATGTATATATTTATGTATTTATTTATTTATTAAGGTGTTTATTTATGTATATATATTTATGTATCTATTTATTTATTAAGGTGTTTGTTTATGTATTTACTTATTAATTAATTTATATATTCATTTATGTGTTTATTTATGTATTTATTTAAGTGTTTATTTACTTATTATTTATATATTAATGTGGCTCTCATGAGGTCCAATATTACTAACTATTGTTTTTTGCAAATAGTCTCAATGTCATTGTAGGGATTTTTATTTAGGTTTACTTTTGCCCTCAGTATTTGAGGATTTATTGCCCAAAAAAGAAGTGAATTTAAAAAATAATATTTGCAACAAAAAAAAGGGCTTTTATATAAAGTTTTAAAACAGTTATATAAAATAATCTGTATTTTCTGGCACATTTAGCTTGATTTTGTTACTTAATTTTATACTTTTTTTAAAATGTTATTCTTTCTTGCTGGCTCCACGAAACAGATAGTTTACTCTATAAAATGTGGCCCCTGAGGAAATTCAGAATTTAAATGTTTTTTCCCTCTGGTAACTTTTCCTCCTGGACTGGTACCGGGCTCCGGCCTCAGGGTCGTCGACCGCTGACCTAGATAATCCAATTGAACGCAGGATTAGGTCTGTATGTAGCCATTAGCTCGATTGTGATCAGGCTGTCAAGCACAAAGCACAAGGTCGTATACGAAACGATGAGCAACATAAAAACTTAACGACGATAAAATTGCCACCGACGGTCCCAGAGATAACATGACCTTCAGGTCACTATAAAATGTGTCTTTGAAGGGATTTACAAGTCGGTGAAGACTCAACCGGGTCTTATCTCCAGATCTTTCCAAAGTCACAAAGAGCTCGCTAGTAAGATCGAAACCCCCCCCAGGACACATTAACGATCACAGAACGAGGAGTCATCGGCAAATACGTTTACTTTAGACCCGTACAAGTCACGTTTTATACCTCTGCCGAGGATGTGTTTAGTGTATATATCAACTGGGTGAAGGATTCCAACTTAGGAAAAGTTTTGTTGTTCTTGATTACCATCTGGATCCTAAAGTATGTGCATCTGCCACCTTTAATCATGACAATTTCTATCAATGACTGTCTTTGAGCTGTAAAAGTTTGCTCTTCCTCATCAGTCTCCTGGTGCTGGACTGATAAGGTGCCAATAAAGATGCTCGCCACGTGTCACTATTGCAGCTTATAAAAGTTAATCCATAACACCATCATATACTGTAGGTCAAAATCTCCTAATTAACAAAAGGAATTTTACCAAGGCATCAATACCCTTACCTACCTATGTCTGCCTGCCCTCCTGCCTGCCTGCCTGCCTACCTACCAACCTACCGACCGACCGACCGACCGACCTACCGACCTACCTACCTACCTACCTACCTACCTACTTACCTACCTACCTAACTTCATACCTAGCTTCCTACCTACCCACCTACCTACCTACCTACCTACCCCACCCACTCCTGCCTACCTGCCTACCTACCTGCCTACCTCCCCTGCCTACCTGCCTACCTACCTGCCTGCCTGCCTACCTACCTGCCTACCTCCCTGCCCTGCCCTGCCTGCCCTACCTACCTCCCCTCCCCTGCCCTACCCTGCCCTGCCTGCCTACCTACCTACCTACCTACCTACCTGCCTGCCTGCACCCTGCCTACCTGCCCTACCCTGCCTACCTGACCTGGCTTCCTACCCACCTACCTACCTACCTACCTACCTACCTACCCACCAACCTACCTACCTACCTACCTGCCTGCCTGCCTGCCTGCCTATCTTTCCCTTTCCTTCCCTTCTATCATATCCATCTTGATCTTTTTCTATCATCAGAAGAATGGAGGAAAAGAAGAACGACCAACAAAATGGTTCCAACGACAACCCCTCCGACCAGAAGAAAGAGAAGGCGATGGTCCTTCAGAAAAACGTGAGTCTCCACATGATGAGGCTTCACTGAAAGCGCGTAATGATCACCTCTCTGAGTTCAGGTGGGTCTGCTGAGCGGCGTCAGCCTGATCGTGGGGACGATGATCGGCTCTGGGATCTTCATCTCCCCAAAGTCGGTTCTGTTGTACTCTGGAGCGGTGGGTCCGTGTCTCTGCATCTGGGCGGCTTGTGGAGTCCTGGCCACTGTCGGTGAGATCCCAGACTCTCCACGTTGTACAAGACCTCATGCTGATTACAGAAATATGTATGGAACCTGATAATAGAACCCAAGAAGTTACATGGCTCTGGTTTTTGTACCTTCACAGGGGCCCTTTGCTACGCCGAGCTGGGCACCATGATCACCAAGTCCGGAGGAGAGTACGCTTACCTGAAGGAGTGTTTCGGTCCCATCCCAGCCTACCTCTTCGCCTGGACGACCGTCATGGTCCTGAAGCCCTCCTCGCTCGCCATCATCACGCTCAGCTTTGCTGAATACGCATCCACACCTTTTTACCCAGGATGCACTCCTCCCGTGCTGGTGGTCAAGTGTCTGTCTGCAGCTGCCATCAGTGAGTTTGTGTCGCAAACATAAATGTTACTTTCAAGTTGCATCTTTTTAATCATTTATTTCCTCCTCAGTCATAATCGTCTCCGTCAACTGTCTCAGCGTCAAACTGGCGAGTTACGTTCAGAACTTCTTCACGTTGGCCAAACTCGCCATCATCTTTATCATTGTAATGGCGGGCATCGTCCTGCTGATACAAGGTGGGAGGTTGTCGGGGAGAGGCCTTAACCTCTGCTTGCACTGATCATTCTCTTCATATTCCGAGGGTTTGTCTCCTTGCAGGGAAAACTGAGAACTTTTCCAACTCCTTCGAGGGGACGTCAACATCGGTTGGAGCGATTGGACTGGCCTTCTATAACGGACTGTGGGCGTACGACGGCTGGTCAGTCTTCACTTTTATTTCATGGAAGTCTTTAGATCCTAAATGTGAAACATATACTCAGGTGTTTTTGAATGTGCAGTGATAAGTTGAACTTATGTTTGATGGTATTATCACTTTTATTTCAGGGAAGTCTTTAGATCCTAAATGTTGAACATTTACTCTGGTGTTCTTTCAGAGGTTTCATTGCAGTTGCAGTTGCAGTTGAGGTAGTGTTTGCGGTTGCGGTTATGGTTGCACCTGTAGTTGTAGTTGTAGTTGTAGTTGTAGTTGTAGTTGTAGTTGTAGTTGTAGTTGTAGTTGTAGTTGTAGTTGTAGTTGTAGTTGTAGTTGTAGTTGCAGTTGCAGTTGCAGTTGCAGTTGTAGTTGCAGTTGCAGTTGCAGTTGCAGTTGCAGTTGTAGTTGTAGTTGTAGTTGCAGTTGCAGTTGCAGTTGTAGTTGTAGGTGTAGTTGTATTTGTAGTTGTAGTTGCAGTTGCAGTTGCAGTTGCACCTGTAGTTGTAGTTGTAGTTGTAGTTGTAGTTGTAGTTGTAGTTGTAGTTGTAGTTGTAGTTGCAATTGCAGTTGTAGTTGCAGTTGCAGTTGCAGTTGCAGTTGTAGTTGTAGTTGCAGTTGCAGTTGCAGTTGCAGTTGCAGTTGTAGTTGTAGTTGCAGTTGCAGTTGCAGTTGTAGTTGTAGTTGTAGTGCAGTGGTTGTAGTGAGTTGGGCGCGTGGGGGGTTGGGGGGTTGTAGTTGAGTGCAGTTGCAGTTGGAGTTGTAGGGGGTTGAGGCGTGAGGTAGGGTGCGTGGTGCAGTTAGTTGAGTTGAGTGCAGGGTTGTAGTGGTGTAGTTGGTTGTAGTTGTGTGTAGTGTAGTTGTAGTTGTGGTGGCGGTTGCAGTTGCAGTTGCAGTTGCAGTTGCAGTTGCAGTTGCAGTTGCAGTTGAGGTTGCGGTTGCGATGCCTTACAATGTAGTTGTGTTGCATTTGTGATCCAATTGCATAGCAGTTGTAGTTGTGTTTGTGATGCAATTAAGTTGCAGTTTCGTTGCAGTTGTAGTTGCATTTAAATTGCGTTGCAGTGTTGATTTTGTGTGTTTTGTTGCAGTTTCCAGTGCAGTGAGCTAAAGTTTTCATGCGATTCTCATAAAAGTTAAACCTGGTCAACCACCCGAGAGAGTGATGTAGACTTTGTAGTCACAGAATCACACACAGACCGATTACTTGAGTCTAATTCATCTTTTTTCTACTTTAATACATGAATCGGTGAATAAAAGGTTTGATTCCAGTTTAAACCTTCAACCTTTCCGTGAGTGTTTTGTGGGGTTTTCTCCAAGTTGAGGGAGTTTTGTTGTTTTTTCCTGGTATCTGTCAATGATGGCCGCCTCTTGCCCTTGGTGGCTGGGATCGGCTTCTTGATTAAGGAGAACACTTTAGTCAGAATTAATTTATTCCTCAGATTATGCAACTCAAATGTTTCCATTGATCAGGAATCAACTGAACTTCATCACGGAGGAGCTGAAGGATCCGTACAGGTGAGAACCTCGTCCTGCTCAACGGTCGAGTAACAAATTCTCTCTGGTTTTATTTCGTTGGTGATGGAAACTTTTTTTCCCCGCAGGAACTTGCCTCTGTCCATCCTCATCGGGATCCCTCTGGTGTCGGTTTGCTACGTGATGGTCAACGTCGCCTACTTCACCGTCATGACCTCCTCGGAGCTGCTGCTGTCTCCTGCCGTCGCCGTGGTAACACATGTGGACACGCTCATTTATCTGCCGTCATAAGGTTCATGAACCAATCATGTGCAGGATTAAATATATTTATTTTAAACCATTTTAAAATCTATTCATATAAATATTAATTGTATTTTTTTTAACGTGTTATTATATATATAGTATTTAAGACCAATCACATTTAAAAATCTATAGAATAATAAAACAAAATGATCATTTTATCAATTTATCTTTAATAAAAACCTTATTTACCTACTTTGTTTATTATAAGTGCATAAAAATGTATAAGAAACAGAAGACATGTAATGTTTCTTAAATAGAAATTGTAATAAATCTGAATCGAAATGTCTATAATGTTTTAACAAACAATATATATATATTTTTTAAATGAGTTAACATCTTAATTAAAAATGATTATTTATTTTTGTAATTACATTGTAGTGTGTCACTTAATCATTCGTGGTCAATGTAAAGAGTTTATAAATCTTATTATAAGTAGACATGCATTAATATACACCGTAAATTCTTCTGTAAAGACATATATATTGTGTAAATGTATATTTTAGTGTCTAATGAATGTGTTTATAGTGTTTATCAAAGATAACCTGAAATAATATTTATAATAAATCATTTGTAGATTTAAAACATTTCAATTTTATTTCACATGCATTTATTTATTTCATTTATTTTGTATTTTAAAGTCATAATAAATAGTTCTCTAAGATGTGAAATAATCTACAACATCATGAGAAACATGTCAGGATGTAGTAATAAATATACTAATGAAACTTTAATAAACCACAAGATTGAACTGAAAATGAAGACATGGAACACTTTTGATTTCCTGCCACATGAACGTCCAGTTTTTTATTTTCTTTCCTTGAAACTTACATTATTTCTGCATTTTTCTAACGTTAAATTACATTTCTTTTCGTATTTTTTTAATCAAAGAATAACCAAACAATTGCTCATAAAATCTTAAAAATATATATATATGTCTGGATGTATAAACATACTCAATGATATTTTCCTAACGTGAACATTTGAGTTGACTTTTCACTAAAATAGTAATAAAAAAAAAAAGGCTCAATATGTTTTAATTATATTATACAATGATTATAATTACTTGAATGTCTCATGACTGTAACGGTAAAGCTAGCAAGGCGACCCAGAAGCAAAGGATAATAAGTTACCAGGCAGAGGTTTAATAATCACACAAAAACACAATGTTACACACAAACAGACAACTTTAGTCAAATGTTTGCTAGAAATCAAACAATGAGTGAAAACTCTTTGCAGCTAAATGTGGACAAAACTGAAACTCTGGTGATTGCTCCTGATGATAAGGTTCCAGGGTTGAGTCAGTACTTTGGTGACTTAGGTCAGTCTGTCAAACTGAGCCTGAGAAACCTGGGTGTTGTATTTGATAAAGACATGTCTCTTGTTCAACACTGAAGAAAACTGACCACAAACTGTTTCCTTCAACTGAGAAAAATCTCCAAAGTTAGGAAATTGATGTCACAACACGATCTGGATCTTATAATCCATGAGTTTGTGTTGTTTAAACTATTGTAACAGTTTATTTTTGTGTCTAAACAAGAAGGATTTGTCTCGCCTGCAGTTCATACAAAACTCTGCAGCCAGAATTCTGAGCCCTTGTAGTAGGAGAACTCACATTTCTCTGATCCTTAAAACTATTCACAAATAACCATTACTGACTTACTTAGTTACTTACATAACGTACAGAGTCCAAATCTAAGTCTTTATGAGTCCACTTAAAAACCAGAAGTCCAAGAAAACTGAAGCAAGGGTGGCTGCAAGGCGCCAGATCCACTTCAAAAGACAAAAACGGTTAAAAAAATGTCATCCAGAACTCACCAAAGGAACCGCAAAGCACTGACAGGAACAAACAGTCGGGAGATAAACATCTAAGGCAAAGTTGGTTCACTAGGCGAACGACTGAGAGCTTTACCGATGGTCCAGAGAAAACGTGCTGACCTTGAGACTCTCTATGCTGCACCACTGATTGTCTGAGAGTCGACAGCCGTGGATCTTGCCAAGCATCGACCTCACCGCCTGTCAATGGGGTAGCGACAGTAATGACAATATTGCAAACACACCGGTCATGTTCATATTTTGGTGCTGCTAGCTTATATAGCACTATATCTTTTCCAAAAAACCTTTTTTGGTGTTTTCTCCCCAGACTTTCGGGGATCGTGTTCTTTACCCGGTGTCGTGGATCGTTCCACTCTTTGTGGTTTTCTCCACGTTTGGATCGGCGAACGGAAGCTGCTTCACCGCTGGAAGGTGGAAGAAAAGTTTAGAAGAATATATTTTCAAACCAACGTATTGTGGATCGAGTTTAACGTGGTTTTCTTACGGTGTCAGGATCGCGTACGCCGCGGGCCGGGAAGGTCACATGGTGAAGATCCTCTCCTACATCAGTCTGAAGCGATTCACTCCGTCTCCGGCTCTCATCTTCAACGTGAGCTCCTGATGTTCTCCAGTCGTCACACGACCTCGACAACGTTTCTGTTCCACCTCCAGGGTCTCCTGGCTCTGATCTACATCGTGCCGGCCGACATCAACTCCCTCATCAACTACTTCAGCTTCGCCCAGTGGGCCTTCTACGGCCTCACGGCGCTGTCCGTCATCGTCATGAGGTTCACCAGGAAGCATCTGCACAGACCCGTGAAGGTGGCTCTCCTCAAGGTCGCCGTGAGACCGACGTGAACCTCCCTGATGACTCCTGTCCCGTGATCTCCAGGTGCCGATCGTCATCCCGGCTCTCATGGTCCTGGTGTCCATCTACCTGGTCCTGGCCCCCATCGTGGATAAGCCTCAGTGGGAATACCTCTACTGCGCCGTCTTCATCTTCAGCGGACTTCTGCTCTACTTTCCTCTCGTCCACTGGAAGGTCTCCTGGTCGCGCTCCTTCATGAGTGAGTATCTCTATATCTATATGAGACTTCATTATTAAGATTGCAGATGAAATCTGGCTCCCCCCAGTGTCACAGCAGTGTAATTACAATGTCCTGGAGCCTCCGTTGCGCAGTAATAATAGAACAACTATTTTGGTTATAATTCATGGAAATTCTTTAAACACAAGTTCAAGTTAGTTAAACACCATTTAAAACTTTCCCTTTTCACAAATTAACCACAAAATTAAAAAACAAATCTGCTAAATAAATTAAAAGTATATATCAAAATATTACGCATTTGTCTCCAGAACAAAAAACAAGCTGAAGATATTTTTCTCTATATAACTTTGAATGTGTTAAAACTCCTAAAGCAGCAATACGTCAAAATAAAATAATGTATCTGGCTCCCTCCAGTGTCAGAATCATGTAAATGCAATGTCATGGCAACTCTATTGGGCAGTGATTACAATACATTTTTGGTAATAAATAATGGAAATATAAACATATGTAATAAAAAGTGTATCTTAAGGTGCGTATAATGAACAATTGGTAATAATACATGGAAATTAAAGATTTTAAGTTTTTAAAGATTTATTTTGCGCAAATCAACTACAAAATAATCAACTAAAAATAAAATGAAAACCTGTGTAAAAAATGTGTAAATCTAAATATTACGCATCTGACAACAAACAAGCTGAAGATATTTTTTTCTATATAACTTTGAATGATATCATTTGTAAAGCATCACTACGTGAGATTATAATAATGGATCTGGCTCCCTCTAGTGTCAGAATCATGTTAATGCGATTTTCTGTTGGGCAGTGATTATAATATTTTTTTGGTAATAAATCCTGAAAATATAAACTTCTTTAAAAAAAAATTAAAGTTAATCTTTTTATTTTGGATATTTTTCATTACATGAGGAATAATATTAACAATAGGTAATCATGGAAACAAATTATAATAGAAACATAAAACCTAAGTTTGTGTTTTTGTCCTTTTGTACAATTTTTAAGGAGAGTTTTTAAAGATTTATTTTGCACACATGAGTGACAAAATTATGAACTACAAAAAAACTGAAAACTAGAGTATAAATCTAAAGATTATGAACAAAAAAAGATGCGAATAGATGCAAAAAAATGTTCCACAATATGAAAGATATGTAAGATTGCAAAGATTGTGTCTGGCTCCCCCTAGTGTCAGTAGATTGTAAATGAAATGTCCTGGTGCCTCCATTGTGCAGTAATTAAAATAAGAGTGTGATAATAAGTCAAGACAAAGATGAATCATTCTTAAATATGTACAGCTTAAAACAAGTTTCTGTGTAATACTGATACTATTTTCTGTAATGCGAACGTTAAATACTTTGATTAACTTGAGTTTCTACAAATAAAAACCCTAGTACGAGTCAATATATTAATGATGATGATGGTGGAAAACAACTGGTCGAACGATGGTCTCAGACATTATGTGTAGCCAAGACACAATGACTCGACAACACTTTAAAAAGTTACAACATTGTGTCAAGATATGTTTTTATAGCCGCAACCTTTGTTCGAGCGACAACATTTGTCGAGTCACTGTAGACGCAGCGTTTTTCAAGGTTTACGAGTCGATGGTCGACCAGCGAACGACCACTGACCACTGCTGAGAGCTTGAAATAAACCACAGGATCTCTTCTCCCACCAGGACCCATAACCATACATCTGCAGCTGCTGCTGGAAGTCGTGCCTGCAGAGAAGTCTGAGTAACATCTGAGGAGAAGAAGGTTCTTCACCGTGGAAACTATAGTCTGTGACTATGTTTGTTTGAAGTTGTGAGTCTGTGACATGTTTACTTTTGTGTTGAATGCGTTTGTAAATATACCACGTTTGTGTACAAATAAATATGTACCTCAGCCTCTGAACCCTGGCTTGCTGGGACGAACAGTTAACGGATTTCCGTTAAGGAGAGTAAAGCGTTGTAATACCAGAATACAACCACTAGATGTCAGTACAATCTCACAATATTTACTCGCAGAAGCCTGAAACTCATCCAGAGAAATCGATCAGTTTTCAAAGGTTTATACATTGAATTTACGCTGATGTTTGCGTTATAAATGTCCATGTATTATACTCGGTCAATAATAATAATAATAATAATAAATAGTTCGTCTCATATTCTTTGTGTAAAACCAATAAGAAGGAAGAAAAACATCATTTGATTCTTGTAAAGGTAGTTTTTTAAACTCTTCATCGACAGTTTTCTCTTGATTCATCCAACTTTTTTGTTTTGGCAATAAAAGAGAAAACTAAACGAGCCAGTAACTCTTCTGAACAAGTGACATGTGCAGAGAAACCTCCTCAAACTTTCTGCCAAATGAGTCCATCAGTGGATTTGTCAGAGACGTGTTCGTCCAAATTCTTTCACTTCCAGGGAAGTTCATGCAGAAATATTTATATTCATTTATATATATATATATATATATATATATATATATATATATACAGTATCTATATATATATATTTATATATTATTTCCAAATAGCAGGTTTTAAAATTTTGGGAAATATTTAACAATATATATTTTTATGTATCTTACTTTAAAAACAAATCATCTACATTATATTATTTATTTTCTGTTTTTTGTTTTACATTTAAGACAACATTTGTCCATAAAAACATTCAAAATGATATTTTCCAAAAAGTAAAACTTTTGGAATTATTTAAAAAGAAAAATCCAACATATTGGAGAAAAAAGACGATTTGCTATTATCTTATATTACAATTGTTTGAATACATTATTTATTTTATCCGATTTTAATCCCATTTCTTATTAAATAAATCAAATTACTCACAGTTTATTTACGTAAAAACTATTAAAAAAAACCAAAAAAAAAACCATTAGTTTACTAAACTCTATTAACTCTAATAATTCTAATTATAATGACAATTTTGAAGATTAGTTTTGCACAGATCATCCACAAAAAAGTATAAAATGTGAACTGGATGTGAATCAAAATATTACTTATTTTTCTCCAGATAAAAAAACAAAAACAAGCTGAGAATAGATGCCAATCATATGCCAAACAATATAATAAGGCAAGTTTTTTTTTCTATATAACTATATGTTTGAATTATTAAAGGATTGAAAATATTGTGTCTGGCTCCCCCTAGTGTCAGAACCGTGTGTGTGCAATGTCCTGGCAAGTGTCAGGTAATAATATTATGAAAGCTGTAATTAATCATGGAAATAAGTAAATGTTTTAAATAAAAATTATACAAGTATTTAACGAGGTAATAAAAAAGTTTTTAAATTCATTCTTGATTTTTGAAAAAGCCAGTTTCACAGATTTATTTTCGACAAACAAATCATCCATAAAAAATAAACTTCAAATCACAAACTTAAAAAAAACACGAGTATGAATAAAATATTATGCATCTGTCTCCAGATTATTAAAAAAAAAACAATAACAAGAATAGATGCAAAAACTAAATGAAACACAAAATTTGTTTTGAATTGATAAAGCAACAATACATAGGATTAAAAATATTGTGTCTGGCGCCACCTAGTGTAAGCACAGAGTAAATGAAAATGTCTGGTGCCGCAGTTATATTAAGATAGTGGTTATTAAAGCTTAAAAAAACGACCAAATAAATAATAATAACTATAATAAAAACAACAAAAATAATAATAAAAATAAAAACAATATATATATTTAAAAAAAAAGAGCATTATCGTCCAGACTAGCAGGTGAGAAGATCTGACGTACTTTATTACGAGACGACCCGACGACAGACGATCCTGCCATATGAAGCTGAATCTGAGTGTATGTGCAGCAGATCGAGCAATCAAGCTGGTGAACGTCTTGATGAAAGATTAATACGAGAGATGCTGCTCACGCCCGTCAACACGCCCGGAACCGTGAGTAGAGGCGCGTTAATGATCCGATCGGTGATGAGAATCCATCTGCATCTCGTTACAATCACACGCTCGCGCGCCTGCCAATCACCAGCAGCATTAGCATCTGGATCGCAGCAGAGAAAATCACTCAAAAGACACTCAAAAGAAGACCCGGAGAACCCGCGACACCCTCGTCTGTGAGGTCCGTATCTCGGCCGTGGGTTCGGACGACCGGACACACGGATGACACGTGTTGTGTTGTGAGTCAACAGCTGCAACACAACGAACACACACTGATGAAAACCTGCTCGTTGATACCGTAGTACAAGGATCGAGGTAAGACTGGACATCAGTCACAGTAAGTTAGTAAAGTCTAAACCTAAGTACCTTCCAGAAGAACAACTGGACTAATCGTGAAACTAGCGGTAGGATTCGTTGTAGAACTCATGGTAGGACTCATAGCAGAAGTTAAAGGTGACTCGAGGAATTCACATGAGGACTTTTGATTTAACTCTTTGTAGGACTCATGGTGGGAATCGTCGTGAAAAGTAATTGTAGAACTCATGGTAGGACTCAGGTCATAGGTAGGTCGTGGAATGATTCATGGAAGGACTTTTGATTTAACTCTTTGTAGGACTCATGGTGGGAATCGCCGTGAAAGTAATGTAGAACTATGTAGGACTAGGTCATAGGTAGGTCGTGGAAATATGGAAGGACTTGTGATTTAACTCTTTGTAGGACTCATGGTGGGAATCGTGGTGGATGTAATTGTAGAACTCATGGTGGAAATTATAGTAGCTCGGTAGAAGTCTTGGTATAATTCATGGAACACAACTCATCATTGGACTTCTGATGGTTCTCGAACCCATCGTTGAATTCATTGTAGGACTGAAGGTCAAGGTCATCGTAGAACCCATGGTAAAACTTATGGTTGAACTCAAGGCAGGCCTCATGGTAGAAGTCTTCGTAGAACCAGTAATGGAACTTGTTATGAAACTCATGGTAAAACTCTCGAATTAATAAAGCTCCTGGTTGGAATCTTAGTAGAAGTCATATTTGATGGGGTGGAGGGGGGAAAGAAAAAGGAAAAAAAAAAAAGAAAAGAGGAAAAAAATAATGAAAAGTTAAAAAGGATAAAAAAAAAGGAAAAAAAAAAAAGGGGAGGGAAAAAAAAAAGGGGGGGGAAGAAAAAAGGGTTTTGGGGGAAGTCATCATAGAACCCATGGTGGAACTCACGACGGAACCTATGGTAGGATGTGGCGGAATAATATAAGGACTCCTCAAAGAACTCCTGGTAAAAGTCATTGTAAGACTTGTGATGAGTTCATGGTGGAACCTAGAAGAACTCACATTTCTCTGATCCTTAAAACTCTTCACTGGCTTCCAGTTTCTTTCAGGATCATTTTTAAATTCTGGTTCTTACTTTCAGATCTATTCATGGTCAGACCTTCCATCAGTGATCTGATCCAGACTTAAATTCCCAGCTCGGGCTCTGAGGTCTGTGGATCAGAATCTACTGATGGTTCCTGAACACGGTTCAGGACCAGAGGAGAGAAATCCTTCCAGACTGTTGCTCCTAAGCTTTGGAACGATCTTCCTCTCTCTTTGCGCTTGATGGATCTACTGACTCCTTTAAGAAACATCTTAAGACGTTTCTATTTGTTCAGGCCTTTCCTTGATTTTCTGGAACTCCTGTTGTGTTCTCAGTTTTATCTTGACCTTTAAAATATATACTTTATTGAATATTGTTTTTGATTGTTTAAGCGCTTTGTGACCCTGGTCTGGAAAAGCGCTGTACGAATAAAAATGACTTACTTACTTACTTACTTACCTATGGTAAGACTCATAGTAGAAGTCATGGTAAAACCTGTAGTGGAATTATGGTAGAAATGGTAGGATTAATGGTAGGACTTGTGATAGAACTCTTTGTAGGACTCATGGTGGAATCCATGATGGAACTCATGATGGAACCTATGGTATGATTCAAAGTCAAAGTCATGGTAAAACCTGTGGTGGAATGATGTTTAGACAATTTCCCAGAATGAGGTCTCCAGAGGGATCTAAAAAGTTGATCTAATCTAATGTTTGGACTCCCGGTAAAAGTCATGGTAGGACTTGTGATAGACATCTTTGTAGAACTCATGGTGGAATCCATGGTAGGACTCATGGTGGAACCTATAGTAGGACTCCAGCTAGAAGCCATGGTAAAAGTCATGGGTAGGACTTGTGATAGAACTCTGTGTAGGACTCATTGTGGAACCTATATTAGGACTCCAGCTAAAAGTCATGGTAGGACTTGTAATAGAACTCTTTGTAGGACTCATGGTGGAATCCATGATGGAACTCATGATGGAACCTATGGTAGGACTCTGGCTAGAAGTCATGATAAAAGTCATGGTAGGACTTGTGATAGAACTCTCTGCAGGACTCATGGTGGAATCCATAGTAGGACTCATGTGAAACCTATAGTAGGACTCCAGCTAAAAGTCATGGTAAAAGTCATGGTAGGTATTGTATTAGAACTCTTTGTAGGACTCATGGACGAATCCATGATGGAACTCATGATGGAACCTATAGTAGGACTCATGATGGAACCTATGGTAGGTCTCCGGCTAGAAGTCATGGTAAAAGTCATGGTGGAACTAATGGTGTCAGTTTGCTTCATTGGTTATCACCTGCTAGTACATTTACCAAACCACAACAAATAACGTGAAAATTGTAAGTAAGTCGGTAAGTTGTGTTTAAAGTGTGTTTGTAAAAAATGTGTAAAAAACGTGTTAATTCCCAGTGATGCACCAACCAAACTATTAAGAGATACTTCCTGATTATTATTATAAT
Organism: Callionymus lyra; assembly: GCA_016630915.1. Taxonomy (NCBI): domain Eukaryota; kingdom Metazoa; phylum Chordata; class Actinopteri; order Syngnathiformes; family Callionymidae; genus Callionymus; species Callionymus lyra. Next base: position 2,482,538 of record JACEEU010000690.1, read on the forward strand.
AATATAATTATACAATGATCCTGGTCAAACAGGATCTTCTTCAAAGTTATCAAGTATCTACGTGACTAAGACATGAACACTGACGTGTTCTTAGGTGTCTTTTCACAGTCACCTCCAGAGGGCGCTGTTGTCCAAGCCCCGCTCTCTTCGTCAGTATCGAGCAGATGACGTAGTTCCTCCTCCAGACGCGTTCCCTAAAATTTGTGGCTCACCCTCACCTGGCATCGCTCCCAGAAGTGTCCCAACATTCCCTTTAGTGGCCAGAACATGATGAAAAAATGCTTTTGCTCTGAATTATTATCTTTCAAACGACTCTTCGCTCGTAAATGTGTCATTAATAACTTTTATTGACAGCCCTTCTCTTGACACCTCGTCCATCCCGAGAGGACGCTTGGATCCTGGTCCCTCAGGTGGAGGAGGTTCGACTCTCAGGAGAACATGAGTCACCTGATGCTGTCGAGTCCTGGTTCGGCTGGTGATGTGAAGACACAACATCATGTTTAAATCATGACATATTGTCAAATGATCTCATAAAACAACATTTACAATTATGTAACCACTGTGTAACAACTGTGTTTCCATGTTATTTTTCAAGGTTATTTTATTGTTATTTTGTTAAACGTTATGAAGTCAATACACAGTGTCAGGTTATTATACTGTATTTATAATAATGTATGATATATATCGTCATTTTATCATAACATCATGCTAATAATGCCATATTATTATACCAGCATCTTATGAAATTGTAATGTTATTATAACCTTGTTTTACAATGTCATGTTATTATAATGTCATGTTATTATAATGTCATGTTATTATAATGTCATGTTATTACAATGTCATGTTATTATAATGTCATGTTATTATAATGTCATGTTATTATATTGTCATGTTATTATAATGTCATGTTATTATATTGTCATGTTATTATAATGTCATGTTATTATAATGTCATGTTATTATATTGTCATGTTATTATAATGTCATGTTATTATATTGTCATGTTATTATAATGTCATGTTATTATATTGTCATGTTATTATAATGTCATGTTATTATAATGTCATGTTATTATAATGTCATGTTATTATATTGTCATGTTATTATAATGTCATGTTATTATAATGTCATGTTATTATATTGTCATGTTATTTTAATGTCATGTTATTATAATGTCATGTTATTATAATGTCATGTTATTATATTGTCATGTTATTATAATGTCATGTTATTATAATGTCATGTTATTATAATGTCATGTTATTATAATGTCATGTTATATGTATGTTTGTTTCTATATCCATCCACCCATCCATCGATTACATTTTTCGACCCATCCATCCATCGATTAATTTCTCCATCCATCCATCTATCCATCCATCGATTAATTTCTCCACCCATCCATCCATCCATCGATTAATTTCTCCATCCACCCATCCATCCATCCATCGATTAATTTCTCCATCCATCCATCCATCCATCCATCCATCCATCGATTAATTTCTCCATCCATCCATCTATCCATCCATCGATTAATTTTTCCACCCATCCATCCATCCATCGATTAATTTCTCCACCCATCTATCCATCCATCGATTAATTTCTCCATCCATCCATCCATCCATCCATCCATCCATCCATCCATCCATCCATCCATCCATCCATCCATCCATCCATCCATCCATCCATCCATCCATCCATCCATCCATCCATCCATCCATCCATCCATCCATCCATCCATCCATCCATCCATCCATCCATCCATCCATCCATCCATCCATCCATCCATCCATCCATCCATCCATCCATCCATCCATCCATCCATCCATCCATCCATCCATCCATCCATCCATCCATCCATCCATCCATCCATCCATCCATCCATCCATCCATCCATCCATCCATCCATCCATCCATCCATCCATCCATCCATCCATCCATCCATCCATCCATCCATCCATCCATCCATCCATCCATCCATCCATCCATCCATCTTCCTACTCTTCCTCTCATCACGTGGTCACATATCTCTTCTTTCTATCAACAGAACCATCTCTACTTCCTTTGATCTTGCGCTCACGTTGCTCTGTTAGCTCTCGGCTAACTTGCAACTTTGTGCATGTTATAGTGAGCGGTCATTTTCCACACGTCTACGCACATACATGTGATGTTGTCCGAGCAGAAACACGTATGAATGGAAAACATGCTAATTGTGTTCCTGTGTGCGTTCGCTCTTGTTCCTGGTTCTGGTTCTGGGCAGTTGAGCTGGTCTTTGATCAGCAGCGATGGTGGAACTCTGGTTCTCCGGCTGCTCCTCTCTATATATTCTGCTCACAGCAGGGGGTCGCAGCTGTGTTTGCATGACAAACCGGAGGAACGGTAGCGGAGCCGCAGAAATGATATGTCTTTAACAAAAATGAAGGAGGAGGATTTTGTTTTTCCATGATAGAAAGCAAAGAGTTTTGTTTTTCCTGGCGGGCCGTCTGCTCGGGTCTGATGTTTATCGGGTGTGTGATTGTAAACATCCAGCCGGTCGTCGCTGATGCTCCGCAGACAAGTTATGATCCTCGGATTACTGAGGAAGATGCTTTATTCCTGCAATCATGGGCTTCGCGCTCACACTTGAACAGTTGTTGTGAAGATTGTTTATTGTTTCCCACAAACATCAATACGAAACCCTTTGAAAAAACAAACACATCGCATCCTTTTGTCCACACCAGTGTTTGGAGTCAAACCACAGAGAGATTAATACGACAAACAATTTTGAAGATGTTGGTTTTTATATTAGACATATGTGTGGAACTCAATCACACAGAGTCTCTGTGTAGGTCAAACTAATGTAAGGAATATTTACCTGACAGGAAGTAGGTTTTTTGTTGTTCGAGGCTGAAGTTATTTTATTTATCTCTGTGTTTATTGTGCTTCACCAAACAAGTTCGGAATCTTTCCCTTATCTTATACTTACACTAGCGTCTTAGATTCAAACTTCACTCAATTTCTACTTACTCATGTCGACTAATGTCGATTATTTTCAGAGTAATCTGTTCTTTTTAGAGTTATAGACAAAAGTGTTTGTTCATTTTAATGTAGTGTACTGGAGCTCATGGCATGGAATACTTAAAGTTCACCGCATGTGAAAACCCAACTCTCCTGACTTACTCACATGTTGTAAATGTTGAAGTCTTCCTTTTCAAAATGCAGTAGTTCATTCACCAGACGTTGCTACGTTTTGAAGTTATTACTTAATAAAGTTCTCGTCTGAAATCTCGGCAAACAAGATTATGTTTAAATTAAACATTCTGATGTCACTCTGGTGCAGGTGAATGCAACTCGTGTTTTGTGACCAATCAGAGCAGAGTGGGCGTGGTTTCTTGGACGAGACTTCTTCTCTGCCAAAACAGCGCATTTTAAGTGGGCGGGGCTTAAGCATATTTTCTAATAATAATAATAATAATAATCTCTATTTATATAGCGCCTTTCTAGACCAGGCTGTAAATATCTTATTAAATGAGAGTTTTGTTCAAAAAGAAACAAACTGATGAATATAATAGAGGTCCTAGAACAATTTAAGACACACTTAAATCAACCCATTAATTTAATACAAAGACACAGTGCTAATACAAGGAATGTCCAGCAGATGGTGGCAGTGTAACTAAGAGTCAATTATCTCTGTCCAACAATTACGATATAAAGGCCAACAATAGTCCATAAGTAAAAGAGACAGTTCAGGGCGGGCGTGGCTGCAAGTCGCGAGATCCACCGGGGAAGAGGAGAAACAAAATTAAATCCAACTCACCAAAGAGAACAAACAGCGTTGAAGAAAAAGTGGTCAGGAAAACAATCGAAGGTAGAGTCCAGAGTCAGGCAGGAGCAAGAAATACCAGGTAAACAAGGGCAACGAGGGAGAGAGAGAGCAGGCAGGAAACCATGATGCAAAATAAAAGCTGCAGGAAGATTGACGTTACAGCTCAGTTGTCTTCGTCTTATCTTCGTCCAAAAAGACACTTAAAAACATCCAAATACCTCCATACTGCTCATATATAATGTCCATCTTGGACTGATGCCTCCACATTGTAGGAAATGTTCCAGAAAAACTTAAATAAGTCTGTATTTTAAGCTTTAGCAGAAGCTAAAGGCTAACATGCTACACAAATAGGAAACACTTTCGCACGCTCTGAGTAGACACTGGGGGGGTGACCTATAACTTGTGTATAAAATTGTTATTAGTACACGTCTGCATGACAATGTATTTTTATTCACATTAAAGAAAAATGAAAAAATAAAGATAAACTTGAAACAAAGAATAACTTTGTCTCCAAGTCTTCAATTACTTGTGTGACTGGTGTTTTATGGGTACAAATATAAATATGAAGTTACGTGTATGTGCGTTTGAAGTACGGATACAGATCTCATGCCAAGAGTGTGTGGAATATATTCACCCACCTTAGTACTGATTGAGGTGCAAAACAAATCTGTGACTCACACCTGCAGATTCAAGAGGTCGAGTAACTTGTACTCGTACACTTGGAAAATAATGTTTTTTGTATTATTTACAACTACAAATCTTCAATTATGCATGCATGCCTTCTGGATTACAAGTATGAATATGTAGTTACGTTGATGCAACTTAACAGTACGAGTACACACCTCATGTAACGGGTACATGGGACTTATGCACCGGATCTGACTTCATACTCAAGACACATGATCAGTGACGATGTTGACACGATCGTTCAGGCAGGAAATGGAAAGTGAATTTACAAAATAAAACATTGGCAGAGAATAAATTGCTTTTAATTCATAACAATATTTCATGTTTTGTATATATTGTATATGTTTTGAATGTCGGTTACGAAAATCTCGCTTCGCTTGTTCACGTCAAATCAGACGCACCTTCACCAACATCCTGTCCTGGACCGAGTAGTGTCAATAAAGTTGTACTTTCTTAAACACTAAAAAGTAACGACAAAACAGGGAATTTATTTCTTTAAACATTCTAATTATTGATTTATCAATGTGTGTAACCTCATCGCTTTCTCGACTGAAAAAACAATATTTGTGTGTGTCGCCGTGAAGCGAGGTACGGTTAGCATCGCGGTGAGCATATCGGTTAGCATCGCGGCTGCTAACCAAGACCACTCTCTGGTCCGGGTTAAGTCTGGACTCAGTTCAACTTAAAAGTGACCTCGTCACGTGCAACGGCCGAAGGATTAATAGTGATTTATAAATCTATATTTAAAGATTGTGGGGAAAGAAAAACTTTTGTCAGAAATGACAAACCAAGACCAGGAGTGACTCACACAGTCTGACTCACCTGGATCTTTGCTTGACTCACCGGCGAGCGACTCATGACTGACTCCATCCCCGCTGTTTGTTGACGGGATATTAACACTTATTTTCTCGGTACATTTCCTCTCCTGACGGATGCGTTTCACAGTCTGACAACTCATGGCAGGTGTAAAGTGTTGCGAAGCGGAAGTTTAAATATATACATGATGTGGAGTGACCCGTGGTTTTCATGATAAAACCACCTCCATAAAGTCTGGCCCTCTTCAGATAAACATTCGCTTCTTCCGGCCGAGATGTGAAGAGATTCCTCTTTAAATAAATCTTGATATTATTTAATTGACTTAAAAGATATAAATCATAAAGGAGGCTTTCATAAAAATATGATTTTAAAGGACAACTATATGAAATAAATACATGTTTAAGTAAGAATATTGATCATAGTCATAAGATGAACTTAATTTAGTGACATGTATTGTTTAATTCTATTTACTTTACTAAAAATACAAATCATGGAGGAAATTCAGAAACACAAAATATATTTTTACACTTTTGTTTTAGTTAGCATTAGTAAGTAAGTAAGTAAGTAATTCTTATTTGTATAGCGCTTTTCTAGACCAGGGTCACAAAGCGCATTTGCTAGCTTGATTTATTAGCTGTAACTCTACATTAGCTTGAAAGGTAGAAATCATGGTATAACTTGGATATGGTTAGTTAGCATTAGCACATACTAGCTTGATTAATTAGTTGCAACTCTAAGTTAGCATCATAATAATATGATTTTAAAGGACAACTATATGCAATAAATACATGTTTAAGTAAGAATATTGATCATAGTCATAAGATGAACTTAATTTAGTGACATGTATTGTTTAATTTTATTTACTTTACTAAAAAATACAAATCATGGAGGAAATTCAGAAACACAAAATATATTTTTACACTTTTGTTTTAGTTAGCATTAGTAAGTAAGTAAGTAAGTAATTCTTATTTGTATAGCGCTTTTCTAGACCAGGGTCACAAAGCGCATTTGCTAGCTTGATTTATTAGCTGTAACTCTACATTAGCTTGAAAGGTAGAAATCATGGTATAACTTGGATATGGTTAGTTAGCATTAGCACGTACTAGCTTGATTAATTAGTTGCAACTCTAAGTTAGCTTCATAATAATATGATTTTAAAGGACAACTATATGAAATAAATACATGTTTAAGTAAGAATATTGATCATAGTCATAAGATGAACTTAATTTAGTGACATGTATTGTTTAATTTTATTTACTTTTAGTAAAAATACAAATCATGGAGGAAATTCAGAAACACAAAATATATTTTTACACTTTTGTTTTAGTTAGCATTAGTAAGTAAGTAAGTAAGTAAGTAATTCTTATTTGTATAGCGCTTTTCTAGACCAGGGTCACAAAGCGCATTTGCTAGCTTGATTTATTAGCTGTAACTCTACATTAGCTTGAAAGGTAGAAATCATGGTATAACTTGGATATGGTTAGTTAGCATTAGCACGTACTAGCTTGATTAATTAGTTGCAACTCTAAGTTAGCTTCATAATAATATGATTTTAAAGGACAACTATATGAAATAAATACATGTTTAAGTAAGAATATTGATCATAGTCATAAGATGAACTTAATTTAGTGACATGTATTGTTTAATTTTATTTACTTTTAGTAAAAATACAAATCATGGAGGAAATTCAGAAACACAAAATATATTTTTACACTTTTGTTTTAGTTAGCATTAGTAAGTAAGTAAGTAAGTAATTCTTATTTGTATAGCGCTTTTCTAGACCAGGGTCACAAAGCGCATTTGCTAGCTTGATTTATTAGCTGTAACTCTACATTAGCTTGAAAGGTAGAAATCATGGTATAACTTGGATATGGTTAGTTAGCATTAGCACATACTAGCTTGATTAATTAGTTGCAACTCTAAGTTAGCTTCATAATAATATGATTTTAAAGGACAACTATATGAAATAAATACATGTTTAAGTAAGAATATTGATCATAGTCATAAGATGAACTTAATTTAGTGACATGTATTGTTTAATTTTATTTACTTTTAGTAAAAATACAAATCATGGAGGAAATTCAGAAACACAAAATATATTTTTACACTTTTGTTTTAGTTAGCATTAGTAAGTAAGTAAGTAAGTAATTCTTATTTGTATAGCGCTTTTCTAGACCAGGGTCACAAAGCGCATTTGCTAGCTTGATTTATTAGCTGTAACTCTACATTAGCTTGAAAGGTAGAAATCATGGTATAACTTGGATATGGTTAGTTAGCATTAGCACATACTAGCTTGATTAATTAGTTACAACTCTAAGTTAGCTTCATAATAATATGATTTTAAAGGACAACTATATCAAATAAATACATGTTTAAGTAAGAATATTGACATCATAGTCATAACATTAAAATAATTAAGTGATATGTATTGTTTAATTTTATTTACTTTACTAAAAATACACATCATGGAGGAAATTTAGAAACGCAAAATATACTTTTACACTTTTATTTTAGTTAGCATTAGCACATGCTAGATTGATTAATTAGCTGTAACTCTGCGTTAGCTTGAAAAGTAGAAATAATGTATAACTTGAATATGGTTAGTTAGCATTAGCAATTGCTAGCTTGATTAATTAGCTGCAACTCTACGTTAGCTTCATAATAATACAATTTTAAAGGACAAATATTTGAAATAAATACATGTTTAAGTAAGAATATTGACATCATAGTCATAAGATGAACTTAATTTAGTGACATGTATTGTTTAATTTTATTTACTTTACTAAAAATACAAATCATGGAGGAAATTTAGAAACACAAAATATATTTTTATATATTTGTTTTTGGGGATTTGATCATTTTTTAAAACAAAAGGAAGAACATGACTAAGGTGAAAGGAAGTCAAAGCAAAAGAATAAAGGAGCAAAGAAAATAAGCTTTAATATATCCTAAAGAAATGGAACGAAATAAATATTGCAAGTAATACTATTGTCATGATAGAGATACGCTTAAAATCATTATCTTTATATATAACATTTTATTTAATGATTTTTTTAACATACATAATGTATGTTTTTGCTTCATCCGATGAGCCTGGACTCTTTATAAAAAGACCTGAACATTCTTTTCATTCAAAAACTCTTATAATTGTTGATTTCCAAAGTGATTTTTTTATTAACCCTGTAGCAATTGAGGTCACGTACGACAAACAGGAAATTGAATGAAAATGTCATTAAAAAAAGAGAAAAAAAACATAAATTTTCAATAATATGTTAAATTCTATTTTCAAATAACTTTCGGATAATACGGTCACAGAACTGGAGAAGGAACTGGACTGGTGACGGTGGAGGTCTTTCTCTGATGGCAAATCTTCACCGAAGCTTATAGAGGAACATGTTTCTCACATATTCTGAACCAAAGCGTGATATTTTTCACACAATATTCAAAAACACAACCGCGTCCTGATGGTTATCCGTCAAAAAACAAGACGATTCCGATCTGAGAAGCAAATATCCGAGCGCGGCGTGTTCCTGGTCCTCCAGTCAATAACACGTCATCCCTCGGTCTGGCGTTCAAAGATAAGACTCTCATTCACGGACACATGTGTTTACATGGACCTGGACACGGGTTCCGCTCATATCAGCCGCCGTGGATCAAAGATTTATCGACACGCCGAGGCCGTCCTCCGAAGACTGATATTAGATCAGCTGCAGGTGCAACATCGCGCCGTCGCCGGAGCGGCGTCTCGTAAATTGATTAGAGCGTCGTCCAGACACGTCGTAAACAGGATTTGTGATATTTCACAGATACTTTGATGTGATTCTGGGGCGTCCCTGGTGGTGGAAGCTGTTTCCCTTGAAGTGGCTGTTGTGCAGTGAAGGACAATTTTCCTGGCGGTGTCTCCTGGAAGAAGGATGAAGCGCCGCAGGTACTGAGGCCGAAACTACCTTCTGCCCGTGAGGGTTCTGTCTGTATGTGAAAATAACTTGAGATCTTTTCAATCCGACCTCGGCAGAGTGCAGCCCGGGGGCCACATGCGGCCCTTCGACTGCATTAATGTGGCCCCCGTGAGGTGACGTGACAGATCATCTAAAAAGTATTTTATTTCATTCATTACTAGTTCAACTCTAAATATGACTGTAGGGTTTGTGTTTCGTGTCCTCGGTTATTTATATTATTTTACTACATTTACTACTATTTTAATACAATTGCCCAAATTGTACGGTAAATTGTACGGTATCGGTTCACGAACTGGGTAATCTGTGCGATTTATGGCCAGACACTCGATGACAAAACATGTCAGTACACTCTCTGGGAAATCAGCATCCATTGTACACTGCAGAAAACTGACCGGAAATCTCAACCGTAAAAAATCTCTAAACTCAGGGAAATTAAGTCACAACACGATCTGGATCTTATAATCCATGTGTTTGTGTCGTTTACACTATTGTAACTTTATTTTGTTTCTAAACCAGAAGGATGTGTCTCGCCTGCAGTTCATACTAAACTCTGCAGCCAGAATTCTGAGCCATTGTAGTAGAAGAACTCACATTTCTCCTTCAAACTCTTCACTGGCTGCTCTAGTAGAAGAATCTCAAACTCTTCACTGGCTGCTCTAGTAGAAGAACTCACATTTCTCCTTCAAACTCTTCACTGGCTGCCAGTTTCTTTCAGGATCATTTTAAAATTCTGGTTCTTACTTTCAGATCTATTCATGGTCAGACCTTCCATCAGTGATCCGATCCAGACTTAAGTTAAGGTAAGGTAAGGTAAAACTATTGATACAAAACGAAGGAGACCAGCTCAGGAGGTCTCCTTCGTTTGTTGTTTTTTTCCAATAGCCACAGAAAATACAGCAATTTCTCATAAAAAAGAAATCAAAATAAAATAAGAACAAGAACATAAAGAGAAAGAACAAGATGATACAATCTAAGTCTAAAGATAAAGATAAAGAACATAGGTCAAAGAAAAATAACAAAGACAAAGAATACAAAGACTAACATAGAACAGAACATCCAGATACTTTCACTCCACTCCTGCCCCCGAACTCAGAATTGTACAATCTAATAGCCCGAGGAATGAATGAGTCCTTGAGTCTATTAGTGTTGCATCATGGGAGGAGCATTCGTGCTGCATATGCTTCTCTGTTCACTGATGACAGTGTTCAGAGGATGATGTCATCATCCATGATGGACAGTAGTTTGTCCAGTGATCTCCTCTCAGCAACTGTCACCAGTGAGTCCAGCTTCATGCCAACCACAGAACCAGCCTTTCTGATCAGTCTGTCCAACCTGTTGACCTCCTCTTGGACACATTTCCACCCCAACACACCACAACATAGAACACTGGCCACCACAGACTGGTAGAACATGCAGAGGAGCTTCCTGCAGATGTTAAATAATCGAAGCCTCCTCAGAAAGTACAGTCTACTCTGAACTTTCTTATATACATGGTCTGTGTTGCAGGACCAGTTTACTGTCCAGACACACACCGAGGTACTTCTGATGGACACTGGACGTGGCTTTGTCCTGGACCTCCCGAAGTCCAAGACCAGCTCCTTGGTCTTTGAGGTGTTCAGCTGCAAGTGGTTCCTCTCACTCCAGTCCACAAAGTCACGTATCAGACTCCTGTACTCGTCTTCGCTGTTGTCCCTGATGCATCCAACAATGGCAGTGTCGTCAGCATACTTCTGGACGAGACTCAGCTCTGAGTTGTAGCAGAAGTCTGAAGTGTAGATGGTGAAGATGTAGGATGTAGGATGGTGAAGCCCTCTTTGATGATCTACTGACTCCTTCAAGAAACATCTGTGTTTGATGATCTACTGACTCCTTCAAGAAACATCTGTGTTTGAAGATCTACTGACTCCTTCAAGAAACATCTGTGTTTGATGATCTACTGACTCCTTCAAGAAACATCTGTGTTTGATGATCTACTGACTCCTTCAAGAAACATCTGTGTTTGATGATCTACTGACTCCTTCAAGAAACATCTGTGTTTGATGATCTACTGACTCCTTCAAGAAAAATCTCAAGACATTTTTATTTGAGCTTTTCCTTGATTTTCTGAGACTCTTGTTTTTGTCTTATGTGTCTTGACCTTTTAAAGTTAATATTTTTACTGTGTATTGTTTTTGATTGTTAAAGTACTTTGTGACCCTGGACTAGAAATATCTTTACAAATAACTATTACTTACTTACTTAATAATAAGTAATAAGGTAATCTCGCTTCTAGTCTCAAAGTATTCATCTATTCTGTGTGTACATGTACTCTAACCATCAGGATGTTTTGTCTTATATTATGTACAATTATTGGAAGCATGACACAAATATTATATTCCATTCAGTTTATCAGTTAGTTAATGATGCGTAATAAAAGTTTGCGATGACTATGGCGAGCAAATTAATGATTCATTTCCCATGAGCAATTCACCAACGCATGGTGGAGCCTTAAGATTAGCCGATGAAAACAGGCCAAAGCTGCGTGGGGTTGATTTTCATTCAAGGTTCTGAATCGATTTATTTCCATTCAAATTAGAATCTGCTCTTGAATAATGACCCTTAATGAGATTTGTCATAATATATTATAAAACATGTTTTTCTCATTTTAAACAACATTTCTACTTCATGCACTCTCTGCCCTCTAAAGGCAGTTGCTATGGTTATCTCCAGAGGAAATCCATGTAGTGACTGCCTGTACAGGGCAGAGCAAGTATTCTTAGAACCATAGTTACAACTGTAACACTGTTTTTTATATGGAAAAAAACTCTTGTCAAAGTGTACTTGAAACAACAATATACTTGTAATAACACAACATTGACATAAAACTGACAAACAAAAAGTGATTTCTGTGACTTTGTTCTCACTTGGTGAGGTTCTTGTGTAGATGAAGTGATGTTTATGATGATTAGAGTGACTTTCTTTACTTTTCTTTTTTTTAATTAAGACTTCATACGTCCTGGGAAACACTTGTTGGGTCAAATATTTACGTCGCATTATGAGTGACGCTCGAGCCATCGAACGAGCCGTTTGAATCAAGGGCCGTAAAAGAACGATACGTCGATATATTGTAATATTCTTTCGCATAATACTGTATCGTCATTTGACAGAAATGTATCGATATTTCTTCTCCAGATCATACTGTTTGTGTTACTATAGTGATCGTGTGGTTTATATTTCATATATACAATTATCATATATTTAGGCTTTTGGTGTCGCAATTTAACTTCCACACGATAGATGGCAGCAGTCCTCACGTCCTACGGAGCATGGGTTAGGGTTATGTTAGGGTTAGCGTTAGAATTAGGTTAGGGTTAGGGTTAGGGTTAGGGTTAGGGTTAGGGTTAGGGTTAGGGTTAGGGTTAGGGTTAGGGTTAGGGTTAGGGTTAGGGTAAGGGTTAGGGTTAGGGTTAGTGTTAGAATTAGGTTATGGTTATGGTAAAGGTTATGGTTATGGTTATGGTTATGGTTATGTTAGGGTTAGGGATCGGGATCGGGATCGGGATCGGGATAGGGATAGGGATAGGGATAGGGATAGGGATAGGGATAGGGATAGGGATAGGGTTAGGGTTAGAATTAGGTTACGGTTATGGTTATGGTTATGGTTATGGTTATGGTTATGGTTATGGTTATGGTTATGGTTATGGTTATGGTTATGGTTATGGTTAGGGATCGGGACCGGGATCGGGATCGGGATCGGGATCGGGATCGGGATCGGGATCGGGTTCGGGATAGGGATAAGGATAGGGATAGGGATAGGGTTAGGGTTAGGGTTATCTAAATGAGATCCCTGCAATTACTGAGGACGAGAGGATACAATTGACTCCAGCAGTCAATTGGGCACGTTTCCTATGTGGGAAAAGTACAAATGTTACGTATTGCTGCTTTAATAAGGATATAAAGAGTGAGCGAATCCTGCTGTGACGACAAAAAAGGTAAAGATCGTTCAAACGTAGGGGGTTCAAATGTACGGGGTTCAAATGTACGAGGTCACGCCACTTTTCTTATTCAGGGGATTGTGCTGAATTAACTAACCCCGGTTTGATCCGAGGTCTAATTAATTCCTTAAGTTCTTGTGTTTATAGCCCAGGAGGCGAGCGGGCGTGTGGCGTGCGAGCTTTGAAGTGGAGTTTGGCAACTCTCTGGAGGACATGCCGGCCCGAGGCTGGACTCCGGCTGTGAGGAGGAGAGGGAAAAAAAAGAAGCAACAACTGCTTCCACGTCTCCCGCGATGATGTGGGATCCTGTTTACCAAACATGGATCGATCAGAAGTGTCTGTTGAGATGAACCGAAAAAGCTTCATCGTTGAAGTTGAAGATCCTGGAGAGATGTTTCTATTCTCGGCGATGAAAAAAACCTTCTCTGAGGTCACTAATGAACCATCATCGATCCATCTTAGTTCAACACACAAGTCACTGCTGGACTCACATCTGTCGGTGAGATTGTTGGAAATTGTTAGAAGCACAAGATATGGAAGTAAATCAGTGCCGTCGGAATATTGACTTGTTTTAAGATTTTTTCAAGCATTCAAAAAAAATGTTGAATTGAATTGAATTATTTGAATATTATTTATTAATTTATAATTTAAAAAACAGTGAATATTATATAAATAGAGATTATTATTATTATTATATATATATATATATAAAATTATATTTATATATATATATATATATTTTAATATTATTTAATGTTTGAATTTGATTGAATGGTAGATTGTTTTCATGTATTCCTTAATAATTGTAGTTTAAAAAAATATTCTTCATAATGGATGTTTGTCTGATATTCTAATTCTGAATTTAAAAATACATTTTCAAAATTCAACATTTTTAATGTCAGAGCTTCTACATGGTCACATGACCGTCTGCCCCTCGCGTGATTGGCTGAATGTTCAAACCATTATCTCTGTCCTCTTTTTCTGGTGGATGGATTATACCAACATTTTTATATTGAATTCAAAAGGATACAAATGAAAAAATTATCAAATACGTTTTTTAATTATTGGAATTATAATATCAAACCCTATGTGTAAAAAAAAAACGTTTTAAAATTGAACTACTCCCATCAGTATGTGTGAATGGCTGTCAAAGCGCTTTGTGACCCTGGTCTAGAATGGCGCTTTATAAATAGAGATTATTATTATTATTATTATAATTATTAAACCTAAATAGAGATTATTATTATTATTATTATTATAATTATTAAACCTTTGAAGATACAAATGAATGAATTAAATAAATAAAAAAGTGTTTTTTTATTTTAATAAATAAATAATTTCATTTAAATATTCTAAATTAAATGAAATGCTTAATAACCCAACAATAATTTGATATAAATATCCACAGTTTCAACATTTTAAATTCAGTATTCCGCTGACACTGATATATCTTCAAACAAGACCAGGGGGTTTGATCTATACATGCTCTACGGACTATTGTTTGTTCAAATGAAACGAGTGTTATTTACACATGTTTGTGTTTGACTCTCGTGAGCACGTGTTGATGAGGATCAACTGTTTTAAAAAGAAAACAAGCTCCTAATCGGCTGGTGTAAGCAGGTCAAGGGTCGGCTTCAATCCCGTCTGCACGCCTTCACCTGCGGGGAGTGTAAACGTTCCAAGATAATGATGTTCTCCAGAGAATGGTTCAGACTCTTGTCAGATCTATTCCCAGTCCATGACATGCAGCAGAGTACCAAATGGTGATGGAGCAGGAGAGTGATGTGAGTGTATCAGCTGACGACCCACTTGGCTACAGTTGAAGAGAACTCTATTCTTATGATGCTCATCCTCCACGCCGGGTCTCGGGTGAGGAGAAGAGCTGACTGGCTTCTGGAGGACTCTCCAATGACATGAGCTGAGATGAAGTGATGGATGATGGTTGTGGTTCGATGCTTACCTGGGATATGTTTTCCACAAGCTTTTGAACTCGTTCCCATGTGGACTTCTAGACCTCAAGTATTCTTTTTGCTGGTTCATCACATCTCTTCAAACACAGTTGCCAAGTCTTGCCTGAGCACATATTTCAGAACTGCAGCCATGACTGCTGAAGATGGATTTATATCAGGGCCACAAATACATTTCTGTGTATCAGGTCGACTTCACTTCAGTTAAATATGTTCTCTTGTTTTAATATCAACAATTAAATACAAACAAATCTATAACAGTGAGCACTTCATACTAGGGTTGTGTGTTGGCAAGAATCTGACAATACCATACGTATCACAATACAGGAACAACGATACAATATGTTGTGATATATAGTGATATTGTAGTTACGTTAAGTATATATTTGTAGTATTGTTGAGTACTTGACTCTGGTGTTGTGATAGTGTAGTAACAAGTATAAATGTGTAGTATTGTTGAGTACTTGACTCTGGTGTTGTGATAGTGTAGTAACAAGTATATATGTGTAGTATTGTTCAGTACTTGACTCTGGTGTTGTGATAGTGTAGTAACAAGTATATATGTGTAGTATTGTTGAGTACTTGACTCTGGTGTTGTGATAGTGTAGTAACAAGTATATATGTGTAGTATTGTCCAGTACTTGACTCTGGTGTTGTGATAGTGTAGTAACAAGTATATATGTATAGTATTGTCCAGTACTTGACTCTGGTGTTGTGATAGTGTAGTAACAAGTATATATGTGTAGTATTGTCCAGTACTTGACGCTGGTGTTGTGATAGTGTAGTAACAAGTATATATGTGTAGTATTGTCCAGTACTTGACTCTGGTGTTGTGATAGTGTAGTAACAAGGATATATGTGTAGTATTGTCCAGTACTTGACTCTGGTGTTGTGATAGTTTAGTAACAAGTATATATGTGTAGTATTGTCCAGTACTTGACTCTGGTGTAGTGATAGTGTAGTAACAAGTATATATGTGTAGTATTGTCCAGTACTTGACTCTGGTGTAGTGATAGTGTAGTAACAAGTATATATGTGTAGTATTGTCCAGTACTTGACTCTGGTGTTGTAGTATTTACAGACCACATGACTCTTGATGAAGTCGTAACTGCTTTCATTTGTTTTCAAACCAAAATATGTCCAAAAATCAGCTTTAAAAGCTGCTGGAGTCACTGTATCCTCTCGTCCTCAGTCATCGCCGGAATATCACAGGATTACATTTTCCTTTAGCTGCAGGGGACGTAATGACCAGAAGTTGAATGGCAAGACAATTAAAAAAAAATTAAATAAACAAATGCCGTGAATATTTGAATTTTAAACGGAAATAAAATAAATCAAATGATGTACTTTTTACACACTTTATTGAAATGTAAACCAAAAAAGATATTTGATCAAATTGAAGTATTTTTTTGAAAGGAAAAAGATTAATTAGATACAGTACTATTGAATATTAATACAGTATTGTGAAAAAAATATTACGACATATCAGTGTATCAATACTTCCTCAAACGCCTACTTGATAGTGTGATAACAATCTGGCTTATATGATCACTTTGTTGTTTGTAACACTTTTTCTTCCCTTTAAAGTATTAAAAAATTGTGTCTTACCGTCATATTCAATACAAAACAGCTATATTTTATATAACTGTAAAAGTATGGATTAGTATTTTCTTTAATTGTTCCTTTTTTAAACAGTTTTCTTCGGTATATACAAGCCTCCCTGTTGCGATACATGAATGACTAGTACCAAGTGTGATTAAGAATAAAAAAATAAACGCTTGTCAATAGAGAACCTGGTGACCTTCCTCTTAAGTCCACAGCGATCTTGTTTGGGGGTTTAAATTTGAAAACGTGGAGTAATGGGCTTCAGGGTTGTGTGTGGACCGTACCATCTCGACCACACCGCGTTAACGGAGCGACGCGCTTTCAGATAAACTTTAAATGCAACAGATATAGGATTTAAACGGGTATAGTGTCGTTTGACAATGTTTATTTAACAATAACATAACGTATTTCGAGTTTTTCTTTGTCCGACCCGAACCAACGCGCCCCCCGCCCCTGCGCGCGTCGGTGGTTCGTCCCTCACTCCAGCTGATCGGCCCAGGATTCCCCGGTGGTTCCGTCCGTCGTCGGCGTTGACGGTGCGCTTTCTCCAGGCGATAAATTGCCCGAATCCTCCGCACACAGGGGCCGCTCGTGTCGGCGAATCGCCCCCGAGACCCAGACGACCCTCGGGAAGAACTCGACCGCCGGGACTCGGACGTTGAACATCGCAGCCGTGTTTGGTTCGACGGGCGAACACAAGGCCTTCACTCCATCCCCGGTCTCTCCTGCTTCTTCTCCCACCGCCTGACCACCAGCGCCGACATGGGGGACACCGGGAGCGAAGGCAGCAAGCCTCCGAGCAACGTTAACGTCGTGCCCCCGCGCTGTCCGTGTGGTTTTTGGGGGTAAGACGCCGACAAATGTCGTAACTTTTTTTCTCCTGTGGCTAGCTCTGCTTAGCATTAGCAGTTGAAGCAGGATGAGCCCCCTCCCCATTGTTTTGTAGCATTAGCCGTTAGCCGCGTTAGCTTCGCTGCTACAGAGAAAGTGATGGTTCATGTTCTCGTTTCAAAACCATCCTTATCGCTTGAACAGCGAATCAAAACCATTTTTACCGAACATGTGCTTTTAAGTTTGATCTCAAACTGTCCGTCAGCGACTAGTAATGATTGATAAACCTTTTATTGAGGACATTTGACTTGTCACAGCAGCTCACACAAAAAAGAGGTTTAACATGTTATTTTAAGACACACATTACATATATTAAAAATAGGAACAACACTGAATTAATATAATTAAAACCAATAATGACGATTAATTAAAATGTTAATGTATATTTAATTATCCTTTTTTTTTTAAACGGGTGAGTCCCATTGAGATTGTTATCTATTACAATCCTAGCCAAGAAGTCGGTAAAGACACAGTTACACATCAAACAACACAATACTACAAACAAGCATCAAATAACACAATAGTTCAAATGATGGGTTATAAAAGGGAAACTAATCTAAAAAGCAAACTTTCCAGACTCGCCTGTAATGTAAGTATTGTAAGTGCAATTTAAAACGACATACTTTGGCTGGATAGATTATATCAATGGTTGTGGACTATGTGACACTTGCTCAAGGGCCATAAATGGCCCCCAGGCCTGCAATATACCATGATAGTTATATATACCATTGAGGGCAACTAATGTGAAAACCCAATGTTCCTGACTGACATGTTTTAAATGTTAAAGTCTTCCTCTCCAAGATGCAGTGAGTCCTTCATCATGACCAATGTTTTAAATGGGTTACTTTATAAAGTTGCTTGACCAATCACAGCGGAATGGGTGTGGTTATGGTCAATGAGTTTTAATCTCCAGAAAAACAGTGTTTTCAGTGGGTTTAAGATCTTTTTCTAATGAAAATTTGACACATTTAAATTACCACATTAGTTGAGATTAAGATACAATTCATACAAAACAGTGACATGCTTCTGTTATTTTGGAGATAATAAACATTTAATGTCATCATTTAAGACAACGTCAGCAATTTTAACATTTTCTGGAGTTGATTCCGGTACCAGGGGACATGATGGCTAAAATCATTCTTTACAAATTCAGTACATGTGTAAGGAACCGAGAACATCGAAAAATCCTGTGAACACATGGTCTATCCACCAGTGGACCCACTGATTTCCGATGGTCAGGGAGGGACCCTAAGATGGCGACATTGTAGATAACAGTGTAACCACCTGACATTGAAGCCGAGGTAATCGAGTGATGAGGAAAATAAAAATAAATAAAATGAACACGATGGCAAATTAAATAATGATCAATATATCAACAAACGGTAAACAGAAAAACAAGTGCACACATAACTAAGGTATAAAAAAAATAGGGGGAGGGAGTCGTAATTAAACATGTTGTGTTTTTATTTTCAACTCAATCGACTGGTGGACAGGAAGGAGGGGTTGAATCTCTGAGTGAGGCTGGAAATTAACAACATTTGCTTTTTCAGGGCATGGCCGTGTCTTCTGATAATCAATATATGTTTATATATATTTTACGTGTTCCAAATGGACAATGATTTACTTGGTTGAGGTCGTGCATTGGCCGACACCCAGTGTGAAGTACTAAGAAGTTCCTTTAGGATTTACTTAAATTTGATTGACGCATTGCCTCAAATATATCAGTTCCTTGGATATATGATAACGTTCAGTACAAGATGATATGAGCCTTTGGTTCTTGGCTGAATTTAAATAAGAATACAACCCATTTCTCTCCAGGCGTCCTGTTTTACGAGGCCTGCTTATGTCCTTCCTGTGCTGTTCACATTAGTTTTCCAATTTGCCTGTTTAATTTGGATATCTAATGTTGCTGGAGATAAAAAAAAAAAACCTTCTACACTTCTAATGGAATCAAAGTTATGCCTTTTTGATAGAAAGCCTCTGATATTTGTTTGTTCTTTTGTTGAATCACAGAAAAAGACGCCAATGAAAAAAAAGCCAAATTTGGATGCTGGGTTAGATCACATTTTGTTAGGCTTTTTATTGTATTGACTCCTGTCGAAAATGTTTGGTTTCTTTCTATTCTACCGTATTATTTCAAAGTTCAAAAACATAAAAGGTTGATTGGGAGCTCTGACTTGTACGTAGGTGTGAGTGTGTATCTGAATGGTTGTAGGCCCAGTGTGGCCTGTGACAGACTGGTTCCGGGGTGTCCTACCTCTCACCTGAAGAAACTATGATGGCCTTTAGACCCCAAAAAAATGAATTCATTAATGTGTTCTTTATAATGTACATGTAGTTTCTGGCCTTGCTAGGATACTGTACACGTTTACCTCTTGTGTGCTTGTTTGATATCATGGGTCAACTTGACTTGTATCGGGTTAGAAAGACACCGTGTCCTTTTTATTAACTGAAACACAGAACAGGAAGGAGATGTGAGTAACCTCTGGAACAACCAAGAGCAGAATACGTCTACTTCAAGGAAGTGAAAATATCTCATGGAGTTTGAATCCAACTGTAATGTAATAAGAACGGCCTGTTATTTCGGTGCGCCGCCGCTCTCGTGGCCCCTAAGATTAAAATTAGATTTGTTAAACGTGCGTAATATTTGGCTTCCAGAATGGCTCATGTGCTGTAATTCAGCGACTTATGACGACTGCTGTACAAGTGTCGGGTCAAATAGTGTTTATTTTTCCTTCTGATTCAGGTTGTTTTAGGGTTAGTAAAGGTAACACCTGTGGTTTGAGGGTAAAATGGAGCTGGCAGTTTATCTAAATCTTCCTCTCCAAACACATTAGGGAAAGTTTTTGCTGTCAGCAGCATTTATGTTAACAAAGCTCCATTAAATAAACATGCTTTAGCCGTCCAAGTCTTTATGGTTCTCTGTCGCTCAAACAAAAGCTCCAAGGTGTCCAGGCCTTTTTCTCAAGTCTGCAAAAAATCACATTTCATTATGGTCAACAGCAGCCAACTTTAGCTTGATTGATTGTGTTGCTGGCTACGACTTCCTTGAGCTTGAAAATGGTGTTTGTCTCCACATGTTTACTCAGTCCTTTCCTTTCTTTTTAATAATCTACAAGTTCATTATTGTTTGTATTCTCAGTTCCAGAGTTGTGCTACGTTTATTTTATTTTTTTTAAACAAAAACAACACTCATCCGATCACTTCCTTTTGTCCAGGTATCAGAAATAATCTGAGATTCTCACGTTTGACTTATCATTTTTGTTGTGGTTCACTATCATGTTGAGGCTGTATGTGTGTTGTACGAATTCCTTTAAGTCATTCTCATTAAATTACACATGTTCATATTTTAAAAGCTGCTTTTAACTAAAGGATCGTTGGAACTAGTGTTGTTCTCAAAAGTAAAGCATAAAACCCAAAGAGACTTGAAACGCATCACTGCTCTTTGTCCCTTTTTAGCAACAGGTAACAAAGGAGTAAAGGGTAAAGACAAAGTTCTCCCCTTTTCAGTCCTGCTTATCAGGAATAGTTTGTTTTTATAGTTTGCGGGGGACACTTGAGCAGACCTGCTGCTTCTTGTAGAAATGGAGTCGGGTCTGTTTGGCTTTTTCTGTGGAATTTTCTCTTGAATGTCGTATTGAAATCCCATTGATGAATTAATGAATTAAATTAATTTAAAACATGGCCAGCTTAAATGATTCACACTGCATTCTGGCCTGCATTTGTGTTCGACACTTGAGATGGAGTTTGACACTTGTCTATCAGAAATGAAGGCTACTTGTCAATCACAACTCTGGTCCTCATGAGGTGATGTGACACATTCAGCTTCCTCCTGCTGCCTCTCGCAAGAATTGTCAAATGTAACTTTTTGAGTTGTTTACATATACATGCGTTTGTATCGAGAAAATAATACTTGGTACAAATGACTTTTACTCGCAGGTTAAAAACGGAAAAAGGAAGGGAATTGGCTGTAACGAGGACCATCAAGAAAAAGTTTGTGAGAATTTCTCAGAAGTATTTTTAGAATTGCACTAACCAATACATTTCCCCACCTGTAGAAATGTTTCGCTAAGACTTCACATGTAGACCGACAAGAGGGTTATTGTTCAGATGGGGCTTTGGAAATCATTGTAGAAAAGGGGAATGGTCCGTGGTAATGGAGAGCAGATTGCATAGAAATGCCAGAGGAGCTCTTTGGATGCTGAAGTCATCAGAGAAAGAGATATTTAGGAATCAACGATGACAGTTTGACTCGCTAGGAAAGACACACATTTTAGGTGAGGAATGATGGTAACCTTTTGAATGTCACTCACGACTACAGGGAAGTTGCAGCTGTGTTTTTCCCTGAAATGGCTTTGAACCTCGTCTGTACCAGACTGACCGAATAAGCATTCACCTTGAAGTTGTCTGTACCTCAGAGTGTCTACAAGACAAGAAGCTTTAACAGCACACAATATGACTGCATTAGTGAGGATGAATGATGGAAAGGAAATTGCTGGATCATTATTTTGCTGGATCATTATTTTTTTTACATCTTTGTTCAACCTTTGCAATTGATTATTTAATTATTTTCTTACATGATTGAGCTCCTGTTTGTGCGTTTAACTGCTGGTTCGCACACTAGTTGGTTTTGTACAATCCTCATCAAGTCATATCTCTTTAGTAAACTGTGAATTCACATTGGAAGCATTGTCCAGGTGAATCATTTACCCTATGCTTAATCCATTTTTCTTCATTTTTGTAGTTGTATTTCTTTGGTTTGGGAATCTGGGGGGGGATTGATTTCTCCACCACAGTAGCATATTGTCTTGAAGCTATACTTCATGTGCAGTTGTTTTGAGCCTTGTGTTAGCATGTCCAGTTTTGAGAATCACCAAATAAACAGGGCTGGGGTCTGGGACATTAAATATTTACTTTAGGTTTCCTGCTTGATTTATTGGCAAACATTAATGTATTCTTTCTTTCTGCTTCTTATCCAGGTCGAGCAAAACCATGAACTTGTGCTCCAAATGTTTTGCAGGTAAGTTATGTTAAAAAGACTAAAATGTTTTATACCTCGCAAAAATGTGTTATTTTTTTTGTCATATGCTGTCAAAATGAATACTGTTGTTTAATAATGTCTTGGCGTCTCTAAAATTAGTTGATAATTCAGCACAACGGAGCATCTGTACAAGGGGTGTCATTGTTTTATTTGTATTTATTTTTGCAGAAAAACTTCAAATGGTTACTAAATTATAGCCACCCAATCAAATGACTTAATTTACCTATATCTCTGTAATGTACAGTGCATTCCAAGTCCTTTAATTTTCTCAAAAAGAGCACATTGTGACTTATAAGCTTTATAAATGACTGTGTACTGACTGACCTTAAAAACAATTTTTCTGTGGGAAATGGTTCTCGTAGTTTTACTCAACAATCTGAGCTGATATCGTCTTTAAATTTTGAAACATGAAAGCGGTTTATTAGATTTAATTATGTTCTGTTTGTTCTGTTCCAATGTTGACAGTTCAAGCTGTTTGATTTTGTCTTAGTCATATAGATGTTATGATCTCTAATAAATGGGACTTAAAACTGTTCAGATAAAAAAAATGGATCAGTGACATTCTTTTGCTACTACTGTGGAAGTTGAGTAACGATCACTGTACTGTTTTGTCCTCCCTCCAGACGTCCAAGAGAAACAACCCGATGATGATTGTGCCCCGAAACCCTCTACCAGCTCCAGCAGTAGCCAAACAGACATCTTCTGTAACGAACCAAACAGCAGCAGCAGCAACAGCAGCAAGAGTCCGACGCTCACGACAACAGAAGAGCCAGAAGACTCAGGAGTGACCTCTCGACCAGCTCAGGACGGTATGAAAGCAACACGAACCACACAATAGAAGCAATCCCCTTTTAACCATCTATTGTTAGGACGTGTCACTGCCACATGTCGCTGGTCAACTCTTTCACTTCCTGGTTCCCTGTTTTTTAATATTTATAATACTTTATACTAGTGGAAACTCAGACCTATGTCTGAAAACCTACAAGAATATTCTGTTTCTATGCATTTTCTTAGCCAGACTCTTTGGAGAAGAGGTTCACAGAACAAAAGATGGACTCGGTGCCGCAGGAAAGTCTGGCTATATTTGTCCTGGCGGCACAGATAAAGAGAATGATGGCAAAGGGTATCCATTGAGACGTGGAGCTTTTAAGAGGACACCTGCAATTTCCAGGGCGACTGTCAACACAATGCACCAACAAGGTTATTTGTTGAGGCCATTCCGGAGCAGTAACAATAAAAGTGCAGAAGAGTGAAAATGTCAACTCCCCTCTGTAGCAGGAGCTGAAGGTTCCCCTGTAGTTAATACAATCACAGACAAATATGATTGTTATTCATGAGTGCAGAGTGAAACTAATATTACTTAGCTGAAGAGTGGTTTGTCTCTGGGCGGTCCGGGCCTCTCCCTCGGTACAATAAAGGGCAGAAAAAAAAAGGCAAGCCATCGGCTGTTCATCAGGTGAAATTAAAGCATGCTGGCAAATGCTTTCAGACTCTCCTACGGCTCCTCTCCTCAGGCTACTACAATTATAGCCAATATATGTGCTCCCTGATCTCCTAGTGCCGTCTGATCAGGTGGGTGTTTGACTTCAAGAAACTTTTGCACTTATTTTGGTCTCTCCGTTGAATAATTCATTTTGCGTTACTCATCTTGGCATGCGGGCCGGCACGATGGTGTAGTGGTGACTGCTGAAGTCTCGCAGGAAGACGATGGCAGGTTCCATTCCTGCGAGATGCCACTCGGCGGACTGTTTACTTTCTGCGTGGAGTTTCTGTTCCTCCCCAGAGTCTCGCATCATACAGAACTCTCTCGAGTAACATCTTTAGCTCCATCAATATGATGAATTGGCGCATGAAGACACTGGGTGTGATTAGAGAAATTAGTGGGAAAGATTTGATGTAAACAACTTAAGACAAAGCAGAAGAATGAAGTCAGATCAACTAAAATGTATTTGTTTTCCATAGTATATGCAGCCTGTGAACTGGTCAACCCCTTATTACTATTATCACTTACTATTTCCTGTTGAATGTTGGGTGTTTAAAAATAATAAACAATGTTATAAATCAGTTAGCACCATTGAATTGAAATAGCAACAGCTCCTTGTCTCCTCACATTATACTCTAGACAGTGACAAAGGCAAGGCACATTGGAATAAATGCCTGGAGCATTTGCTTTGTGTAGATATTCTTCTGTCCATTCGTTGTCAAATCATCCATTTCCTGTGTCAACTTGACGTTGCTTTGAGCGGCCATTTTGTTTTCTCTAAACTGGAGCTCCTTGTCCTAACATAAATGAGGTGGTCTTTGCTAAAACATGTAGCAGATCAATGAATCCACACCATATCATCTTTTTCATTTCACGTTCATTATTTATGGGTGTTTGGGCTGCGGGCAAGTTCAGATGGCTTGAAATGTCTGATACCGGTACAGATGCCACTACCTTCACTCCGGTACAAATTTCCTCAGCCGAAGAACAGTTGCTACAAGTGACCAATCAATTCACTGCCTTTGTCACTTATCATTTTGACAGGAAAATGCACAGATTATCAAGTTTTGATCACGTACAGAAGCTTGGCATCTAGAGACGAATCATGTTTTTTGATGATATGCCACCAACACATTTTGTTCGGTGTCACAAAAGACTTTTGACACCCAGTCCTACAATATATTCAACACGCCTTCATTTTGAAATCATTTGAACGACTTGTGAATAAACCAACATTTGATACTCCGACACCTTTGATCTGATTGTCCCGTATTATAATTGTTGTATTTAATTGCGGAACATTTTCATGTATTAAGATATGTCATTGATTTGTACCCACACCCTCGTCTCATGCACCACAATTTAGCCCCAAAATAATACTGATGGAACGTAATTCAAAGTATGTAACCGTGGGAAAAAAAGTCTACTCAAATACATTTTCGGAGTCTCATGGGTAACATCCTTACACTCACCTAAGCTCGGCTCATTTTATTTGTTGCATCGTAGCCTATGTTACTGTCACTGTTATTCAAGGAGTAGTTGTATAACTTATTATTATATACTTTATATTACTCTGCAAACATTTTTTTTTTCACTCCATCTTATGGATGTTTTATTTTAGTAAGTGTTAATATCAACCAATTTTATTTGACAGAGAAAATGGTAACTGCATGTTTTTTTCTCTTTCAAAATGAAGGCTGCGAGCACTAAAATGCAGTCTGTGACATATAGCATTTTCATATGGAAGAAAGACTGTAATGTCCTCCTTCTAATTCAAAGCTCCTCTTTGTCTCCTCACAGAAGTATCCAGCACAGACACGGTGGTCTTCAGTCCTCTCTCCACGCCCACAAAGCGCTCCTATGAGTCGGGTAGGTCTTTGCTTTATCACAGCTGCTGGTAATTGGGTTGTGCTCTGGACAGCGGTCTCATGACAGCCCGAGTATTTGCCGAGGAAGACCCAGAAGCATCCGCCTCGATGGATTAATCCACAGTAGACGAGCTAATTGGTCTTGCGAGGGTTGGCGTATTGATAGTTGCACCAGGGATGTGAAGACAATCGAGATGTTTTCTTTCTCCGTCTGCACACTTGTGCGGTGTGGTTGCCCCGAAAGACTGGTTGTATAGAGATTACGTCTTTACAAGTTGTTAGTGTTGAGCGTGTCGTTGTCATGGCGTGAGGTCGTTGGAGCAATGAGGGTGATTTCTGAGAATTATAATGACCTTATGCTGTCAAATGTTTATGTCTGTAAACAAAGGTCTTAAATATGATTTTTTTTTCTTAAGTAAACTAAATATTTGTGGAATATTTTTTAAAAACAAAAGGAACATGAGAGTAACGGGTGACTCATTCATTATAAAGAACTATGATGAAAATACATTTAAAACTGTTATATTTAATAAGAAAAAACAGGTGAAATATATACACAAAATCCTTAATATACAATGCATCAACTAAAAGTTCAATTCCAAATATTAAGGAAATATACAAACATTATAATATCAAAAATAAAAAGATTGTTTTTGTGATACTATAAGAGAAAATGCATATTTGAACATAATAATGTTTACAGGAAAATAAGTAGCTCAACATAAAATACTATTGATAAGGTCCTAAAGTAGCATTAAGTTACAATACATGTATCTGTTCATAAAAAACGTCTTGTCGGATAATTGTTTCCCCTGTTTTATGAACTGGTTGTCAAATGCCTCTCAATGGTTGGCCAGTTTTTCCATGTCAAACGCTTTGTGATTGCATCATAAAGCTCCCCACATCCACACCACTTGACACAACTGCAGACTCGGCAGGGCAGAGGAACGGTGTGTGAACACGCTGATCCCTCGTCTAAAGCCGCTGGATCATGTGAGCAACCTGCACCTTCAGGTGAAGTAGGACGCTTATAATTGGATCTGTTCTTCAACAATACTCCTGTTTATGTCTCTTATTATTAGAAGGAGCCTTTCTGATGTTTATCTAGTCTCACGATTATTTCACTCGTAAACTAGTTTGTATATTCTCCCCATGTTTGTGTGGGTTTAATCTATATATATATATACAGCAATTGATTTGTAATTTAAAATAGTTCGTAGGCGTAATTGTGTGTCCATGTGCTCTGCCACAGACTGGACACTTGTTCAGGGTGTCCCCCCAAAATCAATCAATCAATCAATCAACTCATTACGTGTTTTCTTTAGACGGTCAAGTTTCTACTTTTTGTCAGTCCTGTCTACTCTTGCATTCTTCTATGCTATTGTCATTTTTTCAAGCTTTGTTGTGTTTTCTTTTATCTTTGATATTC
The DNA here is from genome assembly GCA_016630915.1 of Callionymus lyra. Classification (NCBI taxonomy): domain Eukaryota; kingdom Metazoa; phylum Chordata; class Actinopteri; order Syngnathiformes; family Callionymidae; genus Callionymus; species Callionymus lyra. Next base: position 2,510,066 of record JACEEU010000690.1, read on the forward strand.
TTCAAGGGAATCAAGTTTCCCCTTTTTTATTTTGTATTAGCGATGCAGTTATTGTTTGTGACCCGCTATATACAGTTTTGGCTCCAGCAGCCCCAAAGTGGCAAACTTTAGTTAGTATATTAATGTTGTTGAGGGTAAAAAACAGAAGATTCTCAAAGTAATTGCAGTAGCACATTATTGTTTTGTTATATAATCTAGGACACAAACGATAAGTTGCTCTAGTTGTTGGTAGTTTTTACCTCCTAGTACTTGTGCGTCGTTGTTTCTTCCAGTCAGACCAACAAGAGTGACCACAGCACCACTAAATAGATTCAACACAAGCTTTAGTTTTCTTGTCCAGGTGTTCTCTGCATATTCCACATCTTTTTCTTGTGTAAATTGGCTGCTGAGATTTAGCAGGATGAGAGGGATACAGGAGGGAAGGACCTGCTCATCCATGCACACACACGCACAGGCACACACACTTGTACACACACACACACACACACACACACACACACATAGGAGCAGGGATCGATGGTGCAGACTCGGGGAATCTGCCTGCTCTGCTTGGCCTAGTTCTCAGAGATTTATCGAGCGCTGATCTGCATCCGGCCGGGCCAGAGGGGAGAAAAAAAGTCGGCAGGATTGATGAGAAAAACCGAGTTTACATTCTTGCTGACCAGCCGAAGTCACCGCAGGTACACAGTCCTCTGGTGTCGGCCGCTAGGAAGGTTGTAATCCAATACCAGAGATCCATTAATCTATTGTAAACACTGTTTACTTAAAAGGACCAGGTTTTCCATGTGAGATCCAGTCCACTTCCATCAGTATGCAGTTCTCGCCTTGCAGCAGATCTCACTAACTCCGACACGATGTCTAATGTGTAAAATGAAAGTTTTCATGGAGCCTGTTATAGTCGTTCTTATGGCTTCTTTTGAAATTCCTGTCGCGGACACGACGTCGATGTATTCTTTTCACAATCTTCTGTCGACAGAGGAGTGTTAAAAGGTGCTAAAGATTTGGCCGGAACTTTATGTGCGGATTAATAATAGAAATCCAATTCTAAGAGCTGCTCCTCCGTATATCTGAAGTTAGATTTATTTTAATTATTTATACGCTGTGAGGGCCGTATTTATAGATAGGAGGAAAAACATCTGTGATGTGCCTTTTTTTTCTGTTGAACTTACCATTTTTAGCTAAAAGGAAATGCAGTTGAATTTAAACTGCGGTAAGCTGAGGTGGCTGATGTCAAGACATGAGTCAAAACTTTAGTAAGGCATCGATCACAGTCTTGATTAAGTTGATGCATTTAAGTGTATATCTTGATAACGTGGCTGTCCAAAATAATGCCATTTAACATTCTTTATTTATCATTCTGAATATGATCTTTCAAACTATGGTCTCCCCATAAAGATGTATCTGGAATAGAGAATTCAAATATCACCTGAAAGCCGTGGCTTTTAATACATTGCTGTGGTATAACTGCACGAACCTAAGGCAGTTCACCTGCACATTATGTAGTATATAACGGGGTGTCATTAAAAAACATCTGATATGAATGATGTGTGGCATTTGAAATGGACTTAATGTTGTTCGAAGGCTCATTTTGTGTCATAGTTTCAAGTCCCACTTAAAACCATCATAAATAAGCATTAGTTTACTTTTAGGTCAACACCTGCAACTTGACATACAAATGGAATAATAAAAGTCAATGTTTGTTTGTAAATATCTCATTATTCTCACTATTTATAACAACTAAGCATAACTTTAAATTTAAGTATATAATATTTTCTAATACCATTAGTTAAAAGTTGCTCTTTGGTCTAATCAACCTGTTATTACACGTAAATAACTCTCAGTGATGATGAATATTGAACAGATACTGAAATGTGATTTGTCTTGGAAATGGATAAAGAAACTCATCCTGTTCAAAAGAAACGAGTCTCACGGAGCGACATGGAGCAGCAAAGGTCGTCGTCCAGTAATTGTACGATATAGAGCTACAGATCCTTCTCTCTGCGACCAGTGGTGCCACTGGCGGCCAGGTTTGTAAATGACTGCAGATCAGTGAGAGTGGAGTCTCTCCTCGCAGACCTGGCGGGTTCACAGGAAGTAGAGCTGTCTCAACTAAACCACCCCTCTTTCTGCAAAATAATTGTCAGCTCTGGCAGCAAAGTTGCAGTTTGACCGTCGCACATTTAGCCAGGAGTCGCCTCACATTTCCTGCCTTTTGAGACAAATCCAAACACGTCACCTTTTAAAACGCACAGCTAAATTTATCTCCGGAGTTTTAGGGGGAGCGCTGCCTGCACCGGTCCTGCCTTCTCATGTCCCCCGCCTGTCTCTGTGTCCTCAGCCTCCGAGTCCGAAAGTGACGTCTCCCCGGCGAAGCAGGCGAGAGTCGCGCAGCTGCCAGAGGGTGAAGAGTCGTCGTCGTCCTCCTCGACGTCTGCGCCGTCGCCGTCTTCATCCTCGTCCCGCGGCGGCTCCAAGCAGCGGAGCCGCAAACGTTGCCATCGATGCCAAACCAAACTGGAGCTGGTGCAGCAAGAACTGGGCTCCTGTCGCTGTGGTACGAACACACACACACGTGCACATATGAACACACACAAGTCAACAATTCAAGGCTTTTAAAAACTTTTTTTTAGACATAAAAACTAAGATGACACTTCAGTGCACAATTATGAGTCACTTCTGTGGCAGGAACTCTTGTCGCTGCACCAACTATAAATACAAATATGATAAATATAAATCAAGTCCAACCCTGCGTCTCACATGTGCACAAACTATTGTTGTTGTGATGAGAGTCTAATATTTACCTTTAAAATACAAATGCATCAGTTAGTAACGGAGAGATATGTCTCAATGATATAAAGTATACCATTGTATATATATTATATAACCAGAGGAAATTGAACGTGTTCTGAACTCAAAGAATCACGCCGAAGAAAAAGACTTTAAACATATTTATTAACCACCGGAATAACGTGTGGATCATCCATCCATCACCACTTGCACAGCATAGCCGTCGTCTCCCTGAAGACTTCACTCCAGCCTGAGTACTGGGCTCGAGAATGTCAGTGTTGTGCTTCTACTGCCAATGTGTGAAAATTTCTCCTCCTCTTTCGATGGTGAAGACAAGAGACGGATTCCCCTCCGCACATTAAACATCAGCCAATTACTAGCCACGCTAATGCTCTTCCAAACCAACAGCACGTCTTCTAATCAGTGTCTGCCACTAAAAACCATCTGAAACGCAGTAATCTGCACATTAGAAATTGCCTTTTGTAAATTAACTCCATTTCATTAAGTCGAATGAATGAAAATGTTCTTCGAAACTACTGACAAGAAAATTGCTGCAATTACCGTATCTTCTCACACCAAACATTTATTTTCTCCATTATTGACTCTTGATCTGCTAAAAGTGCTTCGGCCACGATTCCTCCGATGAAAAGTATTAAAGAATCCACATTAACTGATGCTTATTTAGTCGTTCACTATCGTTATTACATGAAATGACAACATGAAATCGTCTTTCGTCAAAGTATCTCTAGTTGTGTTATTATTGGCAATTTATTCCAGAGACTTCATTTAAAAAAAGGTCACACATGAGACAATCCTTTTAGTAATCAAGATTTAAAAAGTATAAAAATACTGCAGGTCTCTTGTAGAGCACGGATTAAGTATGATTATTAATTATAATTATAATAATCTCTATTTATATAGCGCCTTTCCAGACCAGGGTCACAAATAATGAATCATTATAATGAATCAATTATAATTAATTGTACATTTATAAACACGTTGTTGTGGGTCTTGTGAGTCAGTTGAATTTTTTCAGACACTATGGGTCAGTGTCATCATTTTAATAGATGGATAATGTGTGTTAATGTAGCACAAATTAATTACTTTTTAAACTGACAGTGTGCAGTTTACGAGAAGTTTTATCTCGGATGTTTCCAAATATTTTTAAGAGTCGTTTATTCAACTTTTTTGAAATGTTGTTAAACCTAAAATCTACTGTCTACAAAACACGCTGATGATCTTATAACTGTTTTTAAATGGATTTATTACTTCTATACTTCTATAATTCTGAGTTTGGGGGCAGGAGTGGAGTACGTTTGACTCTTCTATGTTAATCTTTGGATCCTTTGTCTTTGATCCATGTTCTTTATCTATAGACTTAGATTGATGCAATCTTGCACTTTCTTACTATAGAAACTTTGTTATTATGATTTTTATAAATCTATCGTCTGTATTGCTGTGTAATGATTGGAAAAACAATTTCCCGAAAAAGCCTCCAGAGCATCAATAAAGTTATATATATATATATATATATATATATATATATACACACACACACACACACACGTGACTATGTACTAGGAACATCTAGATGTCCAAACTTAAATTGACTTAATTATATACCAATTATTTTATCAAGAACTTGAGTAATTGATCCATTTTCTTTTCTAGCCACTGCTCTTGTTCCTTCCGCTCATTCTCTCTGCTTTCTAATCACATCGGCTTTAATTGCACATCAACTGTCAAAGCGAGCTCTTTATTATCGCTCATTAAAGACGCTGGTGTTGCACATTTTCATAGCTTTGACGAGCTGCTCTCATGCGTGACGCGCCCGGACAGATGCCTCACTCACATCTTCTGATCACGAAGATGAATTCATCCGCATCTTTTACTCATCGGCATTGTTTTTGTTAGTAGGATTTTTATGTACTACCGTTACCTTAATCTGACTGAAGTCGATGAATGTTGATGTTTATGGCAGTTTCAGTGTATCTGCCAATAAACAATGTCTGAATCAGCGGATCTGTTGTGTGGAGTCCCACAAGGTTCTGTTTTGGGTCCTTTTTGCTGTACTTGATTCCCCTGGGTAAAATCATTCAGAGCTCTACTGCTCATGAAAACACTTTTCAGCTAAATTTGGACAGAACTGAAACTCTGAAACCTTCTCATCAAGTGCAATAACCAGAGTTGAGTCAGTACTTGTTTGGTCGAGTAGTTTTGACCTCTAGGTTCCTCTTTAGGCCGCCTGATAAGACCTTGGGGAGGAGGCAGAATATTTGTTGTTAGAAAAGAGGTTACATTTGGCTTTGTTTTTCAAGATCACTCAATGGTTCGTGGTCTCAAGTTGTATGAGACAAGGTTGAAATGGATACACACTATAAGGTCATAATAACACAAATGTAAAGGCAAAGAAGAGCGTATCAAGGTGAGCAAATAAAAATGGCTCAGATATTGTAGAACATCTACATTATGACTAGGACCACAGTTGGGAAATAAAGGGAGCAAGACTAACATCAGACTAAACTAAAAAAAAAAAAGGTAAACACACCTGCTTCATTGACTTAAACCCGTTCTCCCTCCTCACAGGTTACGTCTTCTGCATGCTCCACCGACTCCCGGAGCAGCACGAGTGTCTCTTCGATCACCTGGGCCGTGGTCGGCAGGAGGCGGTCCTCAAGATGGTCAAGCTGGACCGCAAAGTGGGGCGCTCCTGCCAGCGCATCGGAGAGGAGTGCTCCTGAGCGGGTGTGCGTTTTTTTTTTTTCAAAAAGAAATCTGGAGATTGTGTCTTAGCACGAAGAGGGATTACTTTTTTTTTTTTTCTTCCTTCCTGTTTTACCTGCTTTTTTCCCCTCCCCTGTTTTGATTCAAATGTAGACTTGAATTGATGGTTCTGGCTCGTGTTCCCTCTGTGACGTCCCTGCTGCTAAGATGCCTTTGGAAAACCCTGTTATTGGAATAAGGAATTATTGGCCTCTCGTTGTGTTAAGCAGAGTCAAGTGAGAGGACTCGTGTTGGATTAAGAGAAGAACGGATCCTTTTTTTCTTTTTTTTGTGACGAAAACGGCGAGAAGTCTGGGAAGAGACTCTTCTGGAAGATGGAACGACGAGCACCCACCGTTTATAGACTTTGCTATTTACCTCAAAATCAGACTGAGTCGAGTTCAACTACAAGACTTGGTGAACAAACTCAGTCAGTGTCTTAACCCCTCGTTCTCCCACCACCTCTTGTTCCTAATCTGTAGACCCCGGTTTCACCATCCACCTCAGGATTTCTAATCTTTCTCCCATCACCCCCCCACTACCCTACTCCCCCCGCCGCCCCCCAGAAGTTCCAGGTCTGACTCTCTGGAGATGTGCAAGTGTATCCTGGAATATTCATGGTGAGCGAGACTCCCGGGAACTGTTGGAAAACGGCACACGGACCCATTGGATCAGGAGTTAAAATGCAGAGGATCCGACGTCTTCCTCTTTGATTAGCCCCGCCCCCCCAACCCCTGACCCCCCATCTTGTGTTCAGTGTGTGCTTAGTTACCAGGACAATAATAATGTGCAAGACCTGAAAATGCTGCACCCGGAGACAGAAACTCACCCGGTGGCGGTTCGGAGGTTGTTGAAGTTCAGGTCGCACATCCTGTCTTAATTTCAGTTCTCAACATTTAACGATGGTCGTTTGTGGCACAAGGTTGGGTTTGATACTTTACTTTCTTCACCTGTTTTTTGATCTCACGTCGTGATGAACCCCGTGCACCCCCTTTTCTCCTTCACTTATTGATGATTGCGCTACTTTTTTTTCCTTTTTTTTTCTTCTCCCCTCCCGTTCTTTTTCTTGTGTGGATGCCAAGCCGGAGCGAAGCTGGTCGGGGTTGTGAATGTTTGAATCAGCTAATAAGTTATTTCCAAATATTTCCTTGTGGACTATAGAACTGTATCTTAAAGAGAAAATACTCATTTAATCCCCTTTTTTTGCCTTTCACATTTACCTAGTGTAGATCATACTCTGCTCATTTGTTCATTAATTATTCAATTGAGAGCCAAAACTCGGTAAAAACAGATGTATTTTATTTTTTAAATCGTATCCTGATAGTGAGGACTGACTAATTTAAGTTTAATGAGATTTTGCTACTGTCGTACTAGCCTAAGATTCCTCAAAATGACTAAAGTGATCTGGACTGATGCTTGGCTTGTATTAAAAAAGAGAATATTACGAAGCAAATACACGTTTGATCTTTAAAACGAAGCCTCTCAGCTTGAATTACGGAGATAATTGGCAGCTCAAGACCTAACTTTTCCCAGGTGGCTCCGATAATGTGGCGAATCTTCCTGGTGGTTTGACTTTTCTCGATTCCTCAATTTAATATGAAATGAACAAATGAAACTTGGACTAGTGCTGTTTATGTTTATTTCAGTTGGAATGTTTGGAAGGACACAAAAATATACATTTTTGTTTCTTTACATTTTGCTTTCTACCCGCTTTTTCTTTAACTGAGAGAGAATAAACTGGATTAGACGAAATGTCGTCGGCGTCGTTGACTGATGTGTGTCATGCAGGGGTGTGCACCCCTCAAATACAAGAGGATTCCATACGTATCTGGATACATGGGGTACCAAACGATTCAGGAACGATTCATTTTAAAAACAAAGGATTCGATTCAGTGCAATATGATGTCATCAGATGAATCGGGTCAAAGGCATCTCTAGACCTTTGAAACAGAGCAACTGGACTTGGATTCTGTCTGTGAAGACGTTTCTTATCCAAGTGTCTTGATCAGGTCCAGAGACTAGCAAGTCTGACTAGACACGGACACAAACCAAGTCCAGTTCACCTGGTTCAATTGCCTAGAGAGTAATCCATATAGTTCCTCGTTTAAAGTAAACATTTTACATTAAGAAAGTAATCAAATCAATCCTAAATAATGTGATATTTTTTAATTTCAAAGTAATACGTTTAATAAAAGAGCAGTAATGAGTATTTTTGTTGCATTTGTCATGTGGATACAGAACCATGTCACTGTGTTTATTAATCTAACATGTTACACTTTAAGAACTTTTGAAAGCCTCTCTGGCAAGAAACTAAATATTAAATATTCACTACTGACACAAGTTAGAACAAAAAAAACGATTACATTTCAACAAGTATGTGAAATAAAGACTCGCATCTGCGAACAATGAGCTGCTACTGAGGTTAAAAAATGAAAACAAACATACAAAATGATACTATATTGGTTGTTATTGCTTTTCTCTCTGCATTTAACAGCTGCTATTTGACTTCATCGTAACAATGTTTCGTATATTAACTGCAGTTTGTCCTGATGAACGCACTTGTGTTTGTTTTCTCTTTTCTTATGTGACTCTGAAGGGTTGTATTTACATTTATATACATCTTTACAATTGTCTTATCATTTCAACAATGCAGAAAACTAAATAATAGGACCATCAAAATAATAATGATTTTCTATCAAACTTAACCTAATTAAAAATAATGTAAAGGTGCCTACTCCCATCAGTATGTGTGAACGGCTGTCAAAGCGCTTTGTGACCCTGGTCTAGAAAGGCGCTATATAAATAGATATATTATTATTATTATAACTGACTTGCTGAAAAATATTAAAATATTTTCTGGGAAGGGCTGAAAGATACAGTTCAACAGGTCTTGATTCTTTCTTTTTTTTTAGGTCTACACAAATTTGAAACAACGTTTTTGAACAAACTAAAGTAAAACTCTACAATGTTGTTGTGCGTGTTACTGTTCCTTTAGGAGTGAGACAGGTGAGGGAGGGGGAGCCAAGTTACATGTCTCGGGAAAGAGAACCGGACCATCGACCGGTCCGTGGTTCATTTGGATCGGTCCAGGGGCTCGTGTGTCGACGCACTCGCATCGTTTGAATCGAAACCCATTTCTGATTCTTATCGGTGATTTGTTACATCCCTACCGTCTGAGGAGACGGGAGAGTCTCCTGATGTCACCTCGAGACTCTCCGGGGACGACGACACTAATTGCTGCCGGGAAAAGACGACGCCTTCGATCAAAGCGCGACTTCAAACGTCTTCTCATGGACTTTTCTTTGACTAAACTGAAGCAAAACCGTTGGAAGTCTGAGATGGTCGTGGGAAAGTATGTTCTTTGTTGAAGTGGAAACTTTTTGGGGATGTGTACCTTTGTCGTCCACACAAGATCGTCTCTGAAGGGACTCGTTGACGACAGCAATGTTATCGAAGCACGACATTGAGCCTCTTGGATTGAGCCACGATCCAAAGAAACGTGATGTTCTTCCAAACCTCATGTCAAACTGGTCTTCAGCCGAGCTGGTTCCTAATATCCATGTGTTGCGAGTCCAGATTCTCCTTCGGCGACGGTGAGATCAGATGGTCAACGTGTGAAGGGAATTTCGACGACTAAATTGCGACACACATGTAGTTTCGTGGGGGGGGTGACGTGTGAAGGCGACTCACCATAAAAGCTGGTCATGAGTCGACTCAACACTTGCATAGAGAGGTAGAGATGAGAAGGTTTTTACTGATCACACACCAACAACCTCCAGTCTAAAACCAGGACCGCAGGTAAAGACCACTTCAAGGATGGATCTGCTTTTCAATCGGCGTAAATACTTTGTTTTTGGAGGCTTATTTCTAAATGTATTACTTGAAAAGTATATGAAGCTTCATTAAAATCTAACCTTGTTACAATATGTTTTAAAGATCAAGGTCTGATGTTGTCGGTGCAACAAAAGCCCAGCAAGTGATAAATCAACTCAGAATGAATGAGTCGTGTCCAATAAAACAAGTAAATGTTAGACCTTTAATATTGATGAAAGTGTCGCATTTTTATGAGCGTTTTCAAACGTTTGGATATTGATAGAATCACGGAAGCAAAATGGAAATGATCGCATTATAAACATTTTACCGAAGGGTGCGACAAGTCGGCTGAACGGAGAATCTCTAGAGGGTCTTCAAAAGAGATCAATGTGGTTTCAGGACCACCAGGGACGTCAGGGCAGGCAGGTGAGGCAGTGCCTCATCTCTCAATGAGTAATCCATCACAAACTGTGTTGATACATGCGATTGACGCGGTTGTTGACGGATCTTTGAATGTCGTCAAAATAATCCTCACAGATTTTTCATTTTCATTTTCCACAGTCTGGCTGATGTTTTTATTAAAGTTTAACGTTTGTAAGGATCTTATTTAGTTTCTCTGATTGTAAATACAACCGCAGTGAAAAGGTAAAGCTTGAGGCACAAACTAATGAGCCTCAACAAACTACGTCACATGTCCACTGAGGCGGAGAGACTTTAAAACTGAAGAAAATAAGGTTTGACAACAAAGTAACGGAGGTTTGTGTGGAGAAGTAAAGACACATGGACTTTATCTACAGATACAATCAAGACCAGAAATAGTTTTAATCTCAATCGTATAAAAAAAGAGTTTAAGAAAAATACAATAGAATATTTAAAAACTACATTTTGGCCTTAAATAAAATATGAATTTGTTAATAATCCATTTAATATTTTATATTTATCTTTTAACCATACTAAACCTTTTTTTGGGTTATTGTAAATCTAGCCAATCACAGAAGGCCTGACTTAATATTAACCAATCAGAAGCTCCAAAAGGCGGGTCTATCCTTCATTACAGCATCACTTGTCTAACGCTGTCGCTCAGGATTCTTCACTTTTGAGCTAAACTTGAATCTGGAGAGTTCTCGCTAAACTTTACGGTAAATTCCCCCGAACGCCATTTAATAGGAGGAAATAAAGGCTTGGCTTTCAAATTAAGAGCATTGACTCAGTTGCGTCTTCCTTGTAATCCTTTACTATCACGGTCGTACTTTAAATCTGCATTTGCTCTTTTTCTTTATCGGTTGAAAACTAATTTAGATTTTGAACACATTCTCAATTGAAAGGTCTCAGATCATTAAATTGAGTAAAAGATCTTGCATATATAACTTGAAATACATTGATAATTAAAACATTATATTTCAGCGATGACTCTTCAAAGATGACAGGTTTATGAAGCTATACATCAATAGATCTAGAGGACGTAGACTGACGTCCCACAACATATCACAACAATTCGACATTAACTTGTTGAGAAATTATAAATTGAATCATATATATTTTTTTAAACTTCATATTTATGTTGAAGAATGATGTTGAGATATGAACCAGTAGTCAATTAAATAAGGTAATCTTTTAGGTCATATCACTGAGGACGACCTCTGATGGTTTCCAAGTAAAGGTTGGCGATGCGACTCGTTCCTTTGAAGTTCATTTTTAAAAATGTGGGCTTTAGGTAAGAAACCTTCATCTTTCTATGTTGCCGGAATCTTCTGGAACTTCCAAACCAAACCTTTATTCACAGAGAACTCTTGTCTTTTATTCTTTAAAGGCTCAATTATTCTCAACTATATTTGTTTTGTTCTCCTTCAACACCGTAGAAAAAAGACGTAACGTTCGCCTGTGATTCTTGACTCGTCGAGAAACTTATTTCAGTCAATTTTACTCAAAAAATAAACCTGTAAACAAGTTAAAAAGAGTCAAACCAACTGTTTTATTTGAATAGAATAGAATAGAATAGAAAAGCTTTATTCATCCAGAGGGAACAATTTCACAACAGCAGTTGAAAAAAATAAAGTGCAAGGAAAAAGAAATAATAAAAGAGATACAAAATAAAAACGATCTTAAGAATATACAAATTATTTACAAAATTAGAAATTTGACACTATTAACAAAATAAAATAGAATAAAAAATAAAATAAAATAGAAATAAAAAACGGAAAAAAATAAAATAAAAAAGCACACGAGAAGAAAAACACACTACGGATTAGCATCAGGATATTTAAAGTAGAGAGTTAAATATCCTGACACCAGTTGGGATGAAGGACCTTCTAAACGCTCCGTCCTACACTGGGGGCCTGAGCCACTGAAGGAGCTCTCCTCCACGGTCAGGCAGTGTGGAAGTTTGTCCCTGAAATGAGATCCTCCTCTCCCCCTCCTCCCCGACAGGCGCCCTGGACAGCCTGTTTTTTTTTGAAGGTTTGTCCGTGAACATGAAACACTCGTCACATGGTCTGTGTTTGTGGAGTGTGAGCCGAGGATCTGTGGATAAGACGTTCGCTGGTTCATCTGCAGATGCTGCGACTCTCGTCGCTTTGATGAACCGACACCAGTGACGCCACAGCCTCGCCGCCCGACGCCTGCCGTCCACTCGCTTGTCACACAACCATCACCTCAGACGGTTCATCGTGTCCAGTCGCTCATCTTGAGACATCTTGAGTGCGAACAGATCCGACGTCAGCGCTGGTGCTCGCCGTCGGACCGAGCGTCTTCGCCGCCGCCGACCTTTCGTGACATCAGCAAACCTTGCACCCGAGAACTGTCGAGACACTTCCTTCGCGTTGGTCATCCACCACCGCGTGACGCTCACACACGTGGGTTCGCTGAGCGTCGTCCTCGTGGCTCACGGATCCTGAGAAAAGTTGGTTGAATCTTGATTCTATCAACCTTCAGTGAATCCATAGATTTATAATCTCAAATGAAGGTGATTCAAACTTCACTCGTTTACATCTCTCTGTTCGACCATAAGAGTTGGGATTATTTTCAGAGTAATCTGTTTGTTTTTTTTAGAGTTATGGACAAAAATGTTTGTTCATTTTAATGTAGCGACTGGAGCTCAGTTGTCTTCGTCCAAAAAGACATCTTAAAACAACCAAATACCTCCATACTGCTCGTCTGTAACGTCCATATTGGATTGAAGCTTCGACATGAAAAATGATTCTGGAAATAATTAAAAGATTCTACATTTTAAGCTTGTTCTTGTGCTTGTGTTTCTACTTTTACCTTTTTTTCAGGTGAGATTATGAGATGGACGTTACAGACGAGCAGTACGGAGGTATTTGGATGTTTTTAAGCGTCTTTTTGGACGAAGACGAAGACATCTGAGCTCCAGTCGCTACATTAAAATGAACAAACATTTTTGTGTAGAACTCAAAAAAGTAAATTAAATGTTAAATTAAAAAAAAAAAAGTGATAAAAAAAGTCATAGTTAATCTAAAATCCAAACTAATTTTCTACTCGCCCTCATGTCGACTAAGAGTTGGAATTATTTTAGGGTAATCTGTTCTTTTTATAGTTATAGAAATGCACTCATATAGAAGTTCATTTTAATGTAGTTAATGTCTTAAAAACATCCAAATACCTTCATACTGTCCGTCCATCTTGTACTGAAGCCTCAACATGAGAAAAATTGTTCATAAATAAATAAAATAAGTCTATATTTTAAGATTGTTTGTAACAAAAGCTTAAAGAATAACAAGCGAGACAGAGAGGAAGTTCTCCGGGTAAACATGACGTGCACTTCCAGTGTAGACTGTATGAACCTGTGCTCCAGTCGCTACATTAAAATGAACAAACATTTTTGTCTCTAACCTTATAAAGAAGTCGACATGAGGGTGAGTAGAATTTTAGTTGAACTCTTCTTTGAAGGACATTTTTAAGAAAAAAAAAAAGCTCAATATTTTGAAATATAATTATTTGAACGAGGTCATCTTGTCACGTTGGTGTATTTTGAACTCAGTAACTAACTTAGAAAGTTTTTGAATCAACAAGCTGAAGCTCCTTATTTGTCATCATGAAAAAAAGTCAGTCGTTCATGTAGGTCAGCGGCTCGGGGACCGGTAAGAGTCCACGAGGCAGTTGTTACTGGGCCGCACAGAAAGAATTATTAATTATTAATTTCTCTAAGATTGATTATTACTGTCTGATAGAAGTTTTGATTTGAAGGTTTAATCCAGAGACACCATCTCTATATTATTTATTTGTAAAATCTGATGTTCGGTCTGTGAATAAAATGCCAACATTAAACCGGTTCAAGGGTCAAAGATGGTTGAGGATCCCATATCTAGGTCACAGGGGTTGGAGCCTGTCCCAGCTACACGGGGCGAGAGGCAGAGGACGTCCTGTACACGTCACACAAAGACCAACGACCCTTCAAGAAAACACATCTATCAACAGTTTAAGGCAGAGATGGTTCAATAAATCATCAAGAAACAGTTTCACTGAAGCTTCGTGAAGCTTCATTTCACTCCAGTCTCTTGAGCCCAGAGTTGACCATTTATATGACAATTATTTTGACCAAAAAGAGATTTCCAAAACTAAAATATGTTCTAATTTTTTGGCAGAAAATAAAATGTTTTCCAGATGATTTTTGAGTCAAAGAACTGTAGTTAGAACATTTTTTAAAGAGCGACTACATTTCTTTATTTCTTTACACTAATTACGTTAACAAACAACTTCAAATCAATTCCACTCTAGTCGGTCACTAAACATCGTTAATCCAGTTAACCAGCTGCACACCTCTTGAGTTAAAAGTGAATAAAAGGTGTGTGTGTGTGTCTCTGGAAGTCGTAACAACACACTCTCTCAGCCTCGCTCGCTCTCATCTCATTACCCCGCGAGTGATTCGTCAGTGGAAGCATTAGATCTGAATACTCAATTCAACGTCCTGCTGCTGTTTAGCGTGTAATTGCTAATCGCGCTAATATCGCGTTACAGGCTTCGGCGGTGATTGTGTGTCTCGGAGACTGATGGTCGAGGAAGCAGGACTTCCTTTGAGTGGATGACCACATCGAGGTCCGGCGGGCTCGCGTGGAACCCAATCCCACTTCATGCTAAGTTGGTTATCGAGCAGTGACGTGGCCAAGAGAAGGTTGGGGTGAGATTGGATTAGAATATCTTAAAAAGCTTTATTGATTCTTCTGCTGTACGGTGAAGACAACTGGCGTCTGACGACATCTCAACTTTTGTTTCTCTCACTTTCTACTTTTGCTTTGACTAGCCAGAGCTGCTTCTACTTCTCCGTTACCTTCACCGAACCATCGCCTTCAGTTTCGTTCCAAACCGAGTGTTTAGGCAGGAATGAGAACCACACCCTCAAAATCAAAGTCCATGATTCTCAGTCAGAATAAATTTCTTCAAGTCCCAATCCAGTCCCAAGTGAATAAGTACTTTGGGGTCTTGTTCACGAGTGAGGGAAGAGTGGAGCATGATATCGACAGTTACGCAGACGATACACCGATCTGTGGTGGCAAAAAGAGAGCTAAGCCAAAAGGCAAAACTCTCCCTATACCGGTCAATGTACCTTCACCTATAGTCACAAACGGAGGGTTGAGACCGGAAGACTGAGGTCGAGGGTTCAAGTGGCCGAAATGACAAGTATTTCCACAACAACTAGTGATGTGTCGAAGCTTCATGAAACCTTATTTTCAGACCCAATGGTGGCGCTCTCTGCTCCATAGCTGCTTTTAAAAGCTACCCTTTGAGTCACAAAGAAAAAGGACTCGGACTAATGAAGCCCTTCACTAACTACAACTGTTACTTTTCATGACTATTGCTGCTGATACTCATCGTATCACGAGTGTTCTTCTACTTCTGCAAACACTACCTCTGCCAGTTCTACAGGGCTCGGGCTTAGTGGCTACTAGACAAGTACTGTGTTGGTTCTGGTGCCAAACTGGTACCTTTGAAATGTGCCCGAAATGTGGTCCTTAAATATTGGGAAACATGCAAACCATGGCCCAACATTTTTGATTCCATGTTGTTTGTCAACATCAAGGTGATATTTGGATCCATCAGGTCACCTTCTATTAAGTGTGGATAGTGGGTATTAGTGATGTGTTGATGACAGTGTCTTTATTTATAAGGCCATTAGATGTCACTCTCTGCTTCATAATCTTTAGTTAGTTAGTTATGGTACCCATTACTAATTAAACAATCAAAACACGGAGTCTGTTCCGTCGCTCCAACACGACGTCACTTCCCGTCCCAGTTCTTATCCTTCACTTCGTGGAGAAAGATGGACAATCCAGAGTGTGTCACGGGTCGTTTATTCGCCGCTTCAAGTCAAACAAAATACAAGCTTTACGATTTCGACCGGACACACTTTGTCCCGGCGACTGTACAGGATTATTATAGTCAGAATAGTCCCGGGAAAAAAGGTCCAGATCTGTTGAAACATTGCTATATTTAAGGCAAATTCCCCGCCCAGAGGGTCGTCCCTTTCCGGCCAAATGGTTCTTTCAAGTTCCCTGTGTCCCGATCCCCCATTGAGAGACATCCTAATTTGTTTTCTTGTAATCTAATCATTCAACTGTTCTCGGGTGGGGGTTTCCGTCTTATAGCCCCCCTTTCCCGGGTGTGTCTTGCTTCGTTCTTTGATCTACGATTTAAGGTGTGATTTGCAGATAAACACATGTTTTAAATCACTGGTGTCGTATCTAATCCTGATCCAAGCTTCTCTCGAAACTGTGTCAATCAGTCTGAGTGGAATGTTGACTGTGAATGTCAGTCAATTTATACTTTATATTTTGATTATCTTTTAGCATTAATTTAAGTATGCCATATACGTATAGTTTATACTAATTTTAATCTTACCCTAACGCTAACTTCCAATAAAGCTTCTTCACCTTACGAATGAATGAACTTCTAACTACTGCTCTTTGTTCTTCAAGGCATATTTTAATTCCTACTTTAAATCCAGCAGCACAACTTCAACCTACATTATTCTCCTCCTACTTTTACTTCTATTACCACCATTACTTTTACCCATCGCCTCATATCAAGCAGCACATTTACTCTGACAACTTCTTACATATCTTACAATATATACTCTTTGTGCGACTGCAGCTCGTTCACTTCGCTCCTCAACCTAACCTCAGAGGAAATAAATGTATGTTTGTTTATCTCATAGAAACCTTCATTTGTGCTTCTTTGTGTCCATGTTTCACACTTTCCTGATTTTCTAAAGGGTCCATTAAGTAGTTTAACCTAAAGTACTTTCACCAGCCGTTGCCGGGGAACTCACAATTACCTCCTGGAATTGCTTTCAAAGTGTCACGATGATCTCCTGGACTGATTAACTCGCCGGGATTCATTTACTTTACGTCATTTTGGCTGAAAGCACTCGAGGTAACACGTCCTCCAGCCTAATTGCCTCGACATATTTTCCCGACGCACCTTCGGATCCGAGGACGTGAAACTGACACGCTTGATTTTTGTAACCAAGCAGGAAATCCAGCATCTTAATTCATCTTCGCACCTCCTTCACGAGCTCAGCCTTAATCACGGGTTGTGTAAACACTCGCCGCCGCGTGTTGATTGGCGAGCGCTTGATTGTTGCGGCGCCGCAGCTGCAACATCGAGGCGTATGTTTCACTTGTGTGTGAGGTGTTAATGTTCGTTACACGTTTGTTGAAGCCTTGTCACTTCGGTTTAGATCGACGCTAATTGAGCACATTTGCCTGGTTTACGTCCATTTTCTTCCTTTGAACGATGAAAATTGTTTTGGTCGGAGACTTAATATATATTCCAGGAGCAGAAACATTATTAGGGAAATGTCAGAGCTCACAAGGGTGTCTCGAATCGCACACTTCTGCACTTACACTTAGTATTTTGAGGTCGTCCCAATTAGCAGTGTGCAAAAATATAGTTCACAATGAGCACTCCATTGGTGCACTCAAATGGCCAGAAAATTGAGTGTGGATCGATGCACACTTTCCACCCTTAACGTCCTCCATCTTAGTGTAGCGTAGATGAAGCTAAACTGAAGCTACGTCACTGACGACGCGTTTTCGGAGCAGATACCGAAGTCAATGTCTCGTGAAAAACACTAATAATAATTAATAACTTGTGTTTCATTGTGTTATTACTGTTGTTTTGTGGTAAATTGTGTGTTTTCTCGAGACATTTACGTCAGTATCTGCTCCGAAAACGTGTCGTCAGTGACGTAGCTTCAGTTTAGCTTCATCTACGTCACTAAGATGGAGCTGTTGAGGCTGAAAATTGTCCATCGATCCACACTCAAATTTTCTGGCCGTTTGAGTGTGCAAAGTGCACTTTATTTTTGCACACTGCTCAGTGTGAACACACTTCGAAATATTAAGTGTACAGTATATGCAAAAGTGTGCGATATGGGACCGACCACAGATTTAGACCAAAAAACAAAGAAACATATAAAACACACTTTCAATTGAAGACGATGTTTGAGTCAATTTTCACAACATCCTGTGAAATTAATTTTCCGTTTGGATCGGTAGGTAAGTCGTTGCCAAATGTACAACTAGAGTGAAACCGTTATGGTTCAAGAACCACTTTTATGGTCACATATGACAGGACCTTTGACCAGGGGTCACCAAGGGGTTACCGTGAGTTCTCCAATTTTATGTCTCTCTGTTTTATAATCTTTGACTCTGATTTACTAATATAATGAAAAATCATTTTCACTGAGTGTGACATCTAGTGGTCCTTAAACTGTATCGTGATACAGCATCAGCTGCTTCATGAAGCTTCATCAACACATCACTAGTGGGTACAAACAAAATCAAAGATAAGATAAGATAAGATGGTTATTGTACATAAAATACATATTTTTAAACTGGCGTCTTTGGTGTCTCCTGCCCTTTGGCGAGCACTATGATGGTAAGACCGGCTTTAGAGAGACCCGGACCATTGATGACCCAAACGACACCACAAACAGGTGGTCTCGACACAGGTCTTCATCTCAGGACTACAACACCAGAGCGAAGTATGTTTTCAAAGGATCAATTTTAGTGAAATACAGTCTTTACCAAATGACACAACTGGCTACATTTGGGCCCCGGGGGCCTTTGCATTTATGTCGTTATTTCTTTACGCGGGACTTGTTGTTAAACTGAAATTAAGGCTAAAGACTCCATGGAAACCCCTGTTGTTATATATTAAACTTAACTTTACCACAGCTTTTTCTGTCTCTGGGTTAATTTTTGATTTGTTTTACACCGACTTTTACTGTTTGTGTGACTGATCTTATTGAAAGTCAACATGATATAATCAAGGGCCCCTTAGGAATGTTCTTGGACTCTCTTGCTATGGCACAAATAATATGGTTTTATTGGATCATATTTTTTTTAAGCCCCATTTCAAAATGTCTTCCCTGTCGTTGCTCGACAAATTCATCCCGAAGAATCTCGGCTAATTACCGCGGCCCGCTGGGAAACCCATTCCGACGTGATTAGCCTCATATTTTCTGTGGAATCCACGACCCGAGGTCCTCCAGCTAATGGGGCCGCGGTCGGTTCCTTTTTTTTTTGGGGGGGAAAGAAGAATCACTTGTTAACAATCCTTCCATACGACACAAATAATACATCTCCCTGCTTTTGTAACGGAATTATTTCCGGCCATCGTTCCCGGGGAAGCGGCGTCTGCGGGTCCGTGCACGCGACCGTGTGCGGGGCAGTTACGGGTCAGATCCGGAGCCGGCTCCCGGCCGCTCCCTCCGGATGCCTCTCGGCTCAGCCGGTGCCCTAATTGGGCGAAGAGATGTCTGAGCGTGATTGCTATTGGAAATTGAGATGCCGAGTCGATTCTCATCTCTCTCCCAGCGCTGCTGCGCCGCCGAATGGGAAAGTCTGGTCTGACGCGTGCGTATTTATCGTAGCAGTCAATTAACACGTCGCTGCAACCATCTCCAGGGTTGGTTTTCGTGTCCGTCCGACAACCGCTCACGCCTTCACGCCGTCCTGAGCCGGTGCTGCAGGAATAATGTTGAGAGTCTGGAGCTATTGATGACATTTACAGGAGTCAGAAGTTCACATGTTGAGTTTAAACTTCACTCATACTCATGTTGGATTATTTTCAGAGTAATCTGTTCTTTTTTACAGTTCTAGACAGAAATGTTTGTTCATTTTAATGTAGTGACGAGCTCAGATGTCTTCGTCTTCATCTTCGTCCGAAAAGACACTTAAAAACATCCTATATACCTCCATACTGCTCGTCTGTCGTCCCTCTTGTGTTGTAGCCTCCACATGAAAAATTGTTACTGAAATAATTAAACAATTCTACATTTTAAGCTTGTTTGTAGCAAGAGCTAAAAAGCTAAAATGCTACATGAACTAATTTTACCTTTTTTTCGGGTGAGATTATGAGAGGGACGTTACAGACGAGCAGTATTTGGATGTTTTTAGGTGTCTTTTTGGACGAAGATGAAGACAACTGAGCTCCAGTCGCTACATTAAAAAGAACAAACATTTTTGTCTAGAACTCAAAAAAGTAAATCAAATGTAAAATTTGAAAAAATGTAAGTGATAGTTCACCCAAAATCCAAACTCATTTTCTACTCGCCCTCATGTCGACTAATGTTGGGATTATTTTCAGAGTAATTTGTTCGTTTTTAGAGTTATAGACAAAAATGTTTGTTCATTTTAATGTAGCGACTGGAGCTCAGTTGTCTTCATCATCATCCAAAAAGACACTTAAAAACATCCAAATACCTCCAAACTGCTCGACTGTAACGGCCCTCTTGTGCTGAAGCCTCAACGTGAGAAGAATTGATCAGAAAAAAGTCTGTTTTCTCTTCGTCTTCGTCTCACACCTCAAAAACGAGTGTGAAAGTTTAGAATTATTCCATAAAGAAATGGGACTTGCTACGTTATTAATCGTTGCCGTTGTCTGAACCAACATGACAACAATAGGAATTGTGATGCAACAATTGAGAAAAATCTCTAAACTCAGGAAAATGATGTCACAACATGATCTGGATCTTATAATCCATGTGTTTGTGTCATTTAAACTATTGGAACAATTTATTTTGTGTCTAAACCAGAAGGATGTGTCTCGCCTGCAGTTCATACTAAACTCTGCAGCCAGAATTCTGAGCCGCTCTAGTAGAAGAACTCACATTTCTCCTTCAAACTCTTCACTGGCTGCTCTAGTAGAAGAACTCACATTTCTCCTTCAAACTCTTCACTGGCTGCCAGTTTCTTTCAGGATCATTTTAAAATTCTGGTTCTTACTTTCAGATCTATTCATGGTCAGACCTTCCATCAGTGATCTGATCCAGACTTACACCCCAGCTCGGGCTCTGAGGTCTGTGGATCAGAATCTACTGATGGTTCCTAGACTTTGGGACCGGGGGGGGGAAATCCTTCCAGACTGTTGCTCCTAAGCTTTGAAACCATCTCTGTGTTTGATGATCTACTGACTCCTTCAAGAAACATCTCTGTGTTTGATGATCTACTGACTCCTTCAAGAAACATCTGTGTTTGATGATCTACTGACTCCTTCAAGAAACATCTGTGTTTGATGATCTACTGACTCCTTCAAGAAACATCTGTGTTTGATGATCTACTGACTCCTTCAAGAAACATCTGTGTTTGATGATCTGGTGACTCCTTCAAGAAACATCTGTGTTTGATGATCTACTGACTCCTTCAAGAAACATCTGTGTTTGATGATCTACTGACTCCTTCAAGAAACATCTGTGTTTGATGATCTACTGACTCCTTCAAGAAACATGTGTTTGATGATCTACTGACTCCTTCAAGAAACATCTGTGTTTGATGAACTACTGACTCCTCCAAGAAACATCTGTGTTTGATGATCTACTGACTCCTTCAAGAAACATCTGTGTTTGATGATCTACTGACTCCTTCAAGAAACATCTGTGTTTGATGATCTACTGACTCCTTCAAGAAACATCTGTGTTTGATGATCTACTGACTCCTTCAAGAAACATCTGTGTTTGATGATCTACTGACTCCTTCAAGAAACATCTGTGTTTGATGATCTACTGACTCCTTCAAGAAACATCTGTGTTTGATGATCTACTGACTCCTTCAAGAAACATCTGTGTTTGATGATCTACTGACTCCTTCAAGAAATATCTGAAGACATTTTTATTTGTTTTTGTTTTTTCTTAACTTTCTTGTTTCTGCTGTGTTTGACGCTATAAAAGTATGTATTTTAACTGTGTATTGTTTTGTTGTTTAAGGTCTTTATGACCCTTGACTAGAAAGATATTTACAAATAATAATTACTTACTAAGATATTGCCTGCATGAGATTAAAAGCAGTCGTCTGCTCGATCATTAAAGATATTAAGTTCATTAGAGACCTGCTTTGATTTGGACTCACAGCACCGAGAACATCTTCACTTCAGACTATGTGATCCTGATCTGGTCCACGATGAGTCCCAGAATGGGACCAGAGCCGCCGCCTCACATGACCCTCAGATTCCTGATTAGAAATGTGGTTTCCGTCTGTCATCTGTTAAAAAGCAGATTGAAGGGAGACATTCATGCCTGACGGTTCCGGCTCCAGGCGATCTGGACAATCACCAGCCTCTCTGAGAAGTAATGGACTGTGCGGACGCTTATTGCCACAGAACCGTTGGCTTCAGAACCGACAATCGGGTCGTTTTTTTGGAAAGTATTTCTACGAAACAAGAGCCCGGCGAAACAAGAGGAACGCCACACACAGCCGACTCTTTGTCGCACAACTTGGGCTCCGAAATTCCAACAAGTATTCATGTGAGTCTGAGCCGGTGTGACGGCGTCTCCGGGGTGACTTGATAAACCCTCGGGTTTATCTCGGAGGTCCGAAGACTTGTGTGCCGCTCAGCTTTTCTTTGTGCATTCTGCTTTGTGGACACTCTTCCCTTCAGCTAGCTTATCTGGAAATCTGCTGGTTGGCTGCTCTGGACTTTAAGTCGTTGACTGAGAAGATACTGAGGGTAACAAGGTCGTCCTCCTCGCTCACTTGGTTATTAGGCAGGATAAGAGAGTGTGTGACGCCGTTTATTTGGGCTCACCATCTCCAAATCACTGCTGAAACAGCAGCTTATACATTTTTTTTCAACTTTTCCCATGAACAAAAGGTAGATTTTCTTTCTATTTTTTGACACATCATTACATCAACCCAATAGGGGGTTTTTTTACCTTATTCCCAATGAAAAAAAGGTAGACATCGACATTGAAACCATAAGTTTATTCCAATGAACAAAAGGTAGATAGTTGATTTCTTTCACATAAACTTCCCTTCATTTTTGTGTGTTGTCTTCTACTTTTGTGTTCAGGGACACGTGTTAACACAAAACATTTTTCATGTCGCTTGTGTCCTGCACTCTTTGAATCACTTTGGGTTTTGACAGTGTTTCAACAACTCTATTGTATCATCAGTGTGTGTGTGTGTGTTGTTGTGATGTGTGACTCTATTGTATCATCAGTGTGTGTGTGTTATTGTTATGTGTGACTCTATTGTATCATCAGTGTGTGTGTGTTATTGTGATGTGTGACTCTATTGTATCATCAGTGTGTGTGTGTGTGTTGTGATGTGTGACTCTATTGTATCATCAGTGTGTGTGTGTTGTTGTGATGTGTGACTCTATTGTATCATCAGTGTGTGTTGTTGTGATGTGTGACTCTATTGTATCATCAGTGTGTGTGTGTTGTTGTTATGTGTGACTTTATTGTATCATCAGTGTGTGTTGTTGTGATGTGTGACTCTATTGTATCATCAGTGTGTGTGTGTTTGTTGTGATGTGTGACTCTATTGTATCATCAGTGTGTGTGTGTGTT
This sequence comes from Callionymus lyra, assembly GCA_016630915.1. NCBI lineage: Eukaryota > Metazoa > Chordata > Actinopteri > Syngnathiformes > Callionymidae > Callionymus > Callionymus lyra. The sequence continues at coordinate 2,533,236 of JACEEU010000690.1, forward strand.
GTTGTGATGTGTGACTCTATTGTATCATCAGTGTGTGTTGTTGTGATGTGTGACTCTATTGTATCATCAGTGTGTGTGTGTGTTGTTGATGTGTGACTCTATTGTATCATCAGTGTGTGTGTGGTTGTGATGTGTGACTCTATTGTATCATCACAGTGTGTGTGTTGTTGTGATGTGTGACTCTATTGTATCATAGTCTCTTGTCATCAGTGTGTGTGTTGTTGTGATGTGTGACTCTATTGTATCATCAGTGTGTGTGTTGTTGTGATGTGTGACTCTATTGTATCATCAGTGTGTGTGTTGTTGTGATGTGTGACTCTATTGTATCATCAGTGTGTGTGTTGTTGTGATGTGTGACTCTATTGTATCATCAGTGTGTGTGTGTTCAAAACTCTCTTATCATTTAAATGTTCTGGATGTTCTGTTCCATGTTAGTCTTTGTATCCTTTGTCTTTGTTATTTTTCTTTGATCTATGTTCTTTATCTTTATCTTGTTCTTTCTCTTTATGTTCTTGTTTTTATTTTATTTTGATTTATTTTTTATGAAAAATTGCTGTATTTTCTGTGGCTATTGGAAACAAACAATTTATAAAGTAAAAATAAAGTTCTACCTTACCTTACCTTAAATATTGACATTAGAAAATGATCTTAAGCTCCGCCCATTGAAAACACTTTTTTTCTTATTTTTCTGGAGATGAAATCTTGTTGACCATAACCACACCCACTCTGCTGTGATTGGTCAAGCATGGAGGTTTGTCACCGCGCGTCATCAATCCATTTCCCATCAATAAGGCCAACGCTCGTGATAGATATTCTGTTAACTCACCAAAATGAACTGAATCCAGGTTTTCCAACGACACTCACTGAGTTTGTATAACGATTGTGTAGTTTCAACAATGTTGGTTTATTATGTTTCATGTTGACCATGTCAAGGTCGACCACAGAGTTGTGGATGAAATGTTCATTTGCATTCATCAAAAACTGGACATTTCTCAGAGCAGGAATAAAAATATGCTTTTTTTTTGTCAATTATTTCCAGGTAGAGGTAGAGTCACGACTGAATACTTTGATTGTTCAAGGATGTAGACGTTTAGCTACTTTTTCTCAAGATATGAATTTGAAGTCATGGCAACCATTTTTAAAAGTGCAGTGTTGGATGATGTAGTTTACCTGGAAAAATATCCAATACACCAGTCTCTGCTCCCGATGAAGGAATTCACTCTTGTCGTCTATGTTACCTTTTTTTCTATGGAGAAAAATATCTGTCGGCGACGTCGGACTCCGACGTTTCCTCGGCCTTGTTAGGCAGGAAGTGCACGAGGATCGGATCGGGTTCGGAGAAGTGACGCTGCATTATTCTAATTATGCCGGATGGTAATAACTTACACCACTCAGACCGAGCAACTCATTTCGCCTCCTTCCTTCCCTCTCTCCTCCTCTCTCCTCCTTCTCTTCCCTCTTTCCCCGCCGCTCGTTCTCCTCAGGACGGCGGCGGTTGCCGGGGTAATGAGGATGGGTGTTGTTTTAAACATGAAATGCTGAGTGCGACGGGGGGGTGTGCGGGTGGGCAGGATCAATAAGAACCATTACCTCTCCTCTCTCTAATGATGCCGCCCACCCTCCTCCTCTCCAGACACACACCTCCTCTTGTCTCGGCCCATTTCTACCGGGCTATCCGATATCAGATGGAAGGAGGTTATGAATTATTGGATCCCAAGGGCGGCGTGCCTCGCCGCCAATTACCCGGTGAAAAATGACCCTCCTCTGAGTGTGTGTTTGTTTTGGCGGGTGAGTGTGTGGGCGAGGTTGACAAGCGCCGGTACGTGTCCCAGCCATGGACGGCTGAGACGCCTTGTGGACGTCACAGCTGCGTTACACCCAAAACCCACTGAATTCAGTTCAGGTTTTCACCGGTCATTTAGGGTGTCGTCAATTGATCTGATGCTATTTGTGAGTCAAAAATCTGCCGACGCTGATTCAAAATCTAGCCACCAGAGGGCTCCCTTGTGCATTTGACTTCCTGCTTTAAGACGCGTGTTGACGCGTGAGGAACCCAGTGGGCTTCGACAGGTCATTGGAAAATTGGGTTGTATTTGTCCGGTCAGGAACTCAGGAGTACAAAAGCTGCTTCTCCACTTGGAAGAAGTCGAGGTGGTCGGGCGCCTTCTTTAAGGACGCCTCCCTTCGGTGCGGCTCCAGGTATATCCAGCTGGGAGGAGACCTTGGGACAGACCCAGGGCATGAGAAGAAACTATTGATACTTTACCACTACACAAGAGCCTTATCTTCACATTACTTTGTGTTGGGTTTCCACCAGACTCTGCAGCGAGAATTCTGAGCTGCTCTAGTAGAAGAACTCACATTTCTCCGATCCTTAAAACTCTTCACTGGCTACCAGTTTCTTTCAGGATCATTTTAAAATTCTGGTTCTTACTTTCAGATCTATTCATGGTCAGACCTTCCATCAGTGATCTGATCCAGCCTTACAAGAAACATCTGTGTTTGATGATCTACTGACTCCTTCAAGAAACATCTGTGTTTGATGATCTACTGACTCCTTCAAGAAACATCTGTGTTTGATGATCTACTAACCTCCTTCAAGGAACATCTCTGTGTTTGATGATCTACTGAGTCCTTCAAGAAACATCTCTGTGTTTGATGATCTACTGACTCCTTCAAGAAACATCTGTGTTTGATGATCTACTGACTCCTTCAAGAAACATCTGTGTTTGATGATCTACTGACTCCTTCAAGAAACATCTGTGTTTGATGATCTACTGACTCCTTCAAGAAACATCTGTGTTTGATGATCTACTGACTCCTTCAAGAAACATCTGTGTTTGATGATCTACTGACTCCTTCAAGAAACATCTGAAGACACTTTTATTTTGTCAGGCTTTTCCTTGATTTTCTGTTGTTCTCAGTTTTATCTTGACCGTTAAAAGTATGTATTTTATTATGTATTGTTTTGATTGTTTAAGCGCTTTGTGACCCTGGTCTGGAAAAGGGCTCTATAAATATAAATGACTTACTTACTTACAAACCTACTCACGCTGGTCGGGCCGCCATGAGATGGCAGCGCAAAACTTAAGCAATTTACTTAACCTTCTTCAAAACTTTACCACCTCCTAATCCTCCTCAAGGTGTTTTCTCTTAAAATGGCAGGTTTTTGTCGAGCTGACGACTCTGTTAGAAAGTCTCTGACAAACCAGTGTCGGTAAACATCTCTTTTTGTACCGGCTTGGCTCGCTGATAACCAGAGTGGAGCCGGTACTAAAAAATTGTATTTGCTTCAAAGCACTATGCTGTGTGAAAAAAGCAACACAAAACCCGGTTTGAGCCGGTAGAAAAGGCCCCAAGATCCCCCGCCTGGTCTTGGATTGACTCTGTGTTTTCCCAGAAGAGCAACGAGAGGTTATGTGGAGAGAGAAGTCCTCGGATCAACATGGATATTGTTATGTTGGAACCTTAAATGAAGACAAAAATAATGTTTTCATTTGTTTTATATTGAAGGCAATCTTCGTCAAGTCCAGTCTGCCCCAGTTTAACTGGAAAACCTCGTTCGTGTCGTCATCCAAACTGTAATCTGTTGGCAGAATACTCCAAACACACTCATCGGAGCAGTAGAGGAGTCGTCCGGGGCGATGGAAGTGCCTACTTGACTCACAACCGTTAACATTATCCATCTGCCACACAACCGGAGTAGCTGCTCGGAGACACTTGATGTTCGCTGAACTTTTATGTCCCGGCGTTTCTGCTCATTGGAGAATAGCGGTAGTTTGTGATGTTACTGAGGCGGTCGAAGGCAGTTTTGCTGAGTAGAGGCTCAGTGATCGTTTGGTCTGGTCTGCTCAAAGATAAAGATGCTAAATACCATCGACTCGACTGACAATAGCTCATGAGTTTAATTGGAAGTAGTTTAAAAGGCTGGACTGTGGAGAGCTTCACATTGACCCATGAGTCACGGCTCATTCTTGCCACTCACCAGACTGTTTTGAAACCGATACAACCAGTGTCCACCAGAGGGCCTACAGGTGATGAGAATCATGGTCAGAAGAGAACCAGCAACTACCAACCTATGGTGACAATAACAAATTGTAAAAAGGTATAAGTTAACATTTTTTAACCGAGTCTGGTAACATAAGGTGCAACGCAACAATACTGGTGATCAGGTGTCAATAAAGAGAAACTCGATGAAGGCCTATGAAGATACAGTACCTACTCCTGGGAAATCAGGATAGTTAGTGGAAAGCAAATGTAACTGAATACGTCTAATACATCTCAGTGTCGGTGTAACCCAAGTACTAAGGCAATCATCAGGATAAAAAGCTGATATGACTTGCTCAAATAGTTGACCAGGTTTAACCTCACTCGCCGGAAATGACAAGTCACTTTTTTTGTTTTCAAAATAGTGACCGAAAGAACAGGACTACGTCTCCCACCTGGTCTGGGAACGCCTTGTGGTCCCCCAGGAAGAGTTGGGGCTAGGAAAGTCTAGGCCTCCTGACTGAAGCTGCTGCACCCGCGACCTAAATCTGGATAAGAAGTGAAAATATATTTATTTGTATTTACACTTTTATCTCCATCAATTTGTCCTTATTAAGACGCACATTCTTTGGCACAGACTTTTGCAAAAATTAATTTGACTAATGGAAAAAAGAAGAAGGTGTCGCAGCAGGAGCGTCAGAGGACCGACAAGTGGAAAGAGTCAAACAAATGAGAGTAAATCCAAAAGTCAGTGTGTTTAATAAATTCAATCCAAATGGGAAAATCTGAAATGGGCTCCAACAAGAACAAAAACTAAAACAGAATCCAAAATCTGGAACACAGGAGACAGGGGCTGGAACAGAACTCAGACCGGCAAACTAAAAAAGAGAGAAAAAATTACTATAACCTTAAACATCAGAAACAGTCTGAGGAATTTCCAAAAGTTCAAGTTTCAGGTAGCGGTAGTTGAGCCAAACCCTGTCAGGAGACGCGATTGAATGACTCTTGAATCTATTCCTGCTTTGCAGCTCCTTAAGAAGAGGGAGAGACACAGATCAAACTCAGCTGTGCACCTGCCTCCTGCTGAAAGGTATAGAAAAGCAAAACAGGAAGAGATCCTACCAAAATAAAACACACTGTACAGAAATCATGACAGAAGGTACGTTACTACTTATACTACTAGACCACCCATGCCTCTCTCAGTCCATTTCCAAGCTATTTAGTAAAACAATGTCATAGTTTTTTTTAACCATAGTGAATTTAATTATCGCTATTATTGTTCATTGTTTTATTTTTTGTGTTTTAACTGAACATAAAGTGAACAAAAGGTTTTTCCCATTAGCCTCCTTTTCTTTAAATTTACATTGTATTTCGTTAAAAACTGAATTGACATTTATAGGAATTCTTATCACACCGGAGATGACGTAATTTCCTCCAAAAAAAGGTAATAAATCAGTTGAAATGTGGAAAAACTATTTTTTTCATGTATCAACAAAAACAGCCTCTTAAGGTGAGTGAGAGTGAGACTTCCCACTCTTACTTTGTCTCTGGTTGATGTGTTGGTGAAGCTTCATGAAACATTATTTACAGAGCCTTTTGTGAGATCATTTCTAAATATATTGGTTAAATACTTTTGAGGTATTAAGTATTTAATCATACCTGACACCAGCGATGTGCTGGTGAAGCTTCGTGAAGCAGTGTCATTATTCACAGACTCTCTGCCCTTTTATCTATTGCTTTTAACAGCTTCTCTTTGGAAACCACACTTTTACAACTGAGCTCTAAGAAACACTATTTCATGAAGATTCATCAGCACATTCAACCAACCTCGTTTAGTTGTATAACTTCGGACGGCCCGCCTGGTTCCTCTTCTAATGTTGGACAAAATGAAAGCCGATCCTAACAGCACAACCGAGGTCTGCGGTGAAATCCCGCGACAGACGATCTGGC
>JACEEU010000690.1:2544172-2556672 GCA_016630915.1 Callionymus lyra
AAATTGTATATATAAAAATAAATATATACTCCAAAACGAATACTGAATTACTGATGGTGGGCCAGCTGCGTAACAGCCTACTCCCATCGGTGTGTGATTGTGTGTTTGGAATAAGTGCCTTTGTGTGTCGAGCCCCGGAGGCTCTACGAGAGTATTCTGTGTAGTAAAATCTTATAAAACGCCTAAAATCTTTCCTAGTTTTAGATCAGTTGCAGTCTCATCATGACAACTTATTGGTGTTGTCAGTGTAAACAAATATGTGCTACACAACTGATAGGAACCGATTAAGAGACATGATTAAATCCCCAAAGACTCGGTGGACTCATCCACTAAAGTTAGCAAGAGAGCTTACGCCTCTCCAACGTCGGATTCCTTGTGATTGATGATTTTTAAAAGTGTGTTGTGTACAAGTGTGTGTGTGTGAGTGTGTTTTTCTAAAGTCCTGCCACCGAGGGTTGTTCCGCCAGCATCGTTTTAGATTCAAGTGTAGATCCCCGTGGCTGGTCCAGCCAAGTCTGCTGGCTCCGGACCAAGAAGAAGAGCTTTCAAAGAAGACCAGGGAGCCGGAGACAGACTCTTGACAAGCATCCAGACATTTTGTTTACATGCATTACAGATTGATTTTAATTAATGGTCTTGTTCAGCGATGTAAAGTGAAAGCCCAGAATGTTTACAGAGAGTTGTGTTCTGAAGTGTGCGGGTTTGTGAAGTGCGTCGCGAAGTGTTTGCTAAACTTTCCCACCGGTGATGGTCCGGATACACAATTATTCCAATTTCACCATGTTTCATCATTTAGGTTGTTATTCTAAACGAACGCATCTCCGGCCACGTTGTAAATAAATTATAATTAATGTATGCATCAGCATGTGCGGCGTTTCCTCCGCCGTGCTGCTGAATCTGCTGAATAGAAAGCGAAAACCGAGGGACGTACGTTCAACAACAAATCGTAAAAACTTGCTCAGATTTTTCCGGCTTCTTCTGCTTCCGAAGCCAAGATCCCTGGCAACGGGAGTCCTTCCCGACTGAGGGATCCCAAGTCTCTTCCTAGGCCAGCGCGGAGATGGTATAATCCCTCCATCTGGTCCTGGCGGTGTCCCGTGGTTCTCCACCAGGCTGGTCACTCCTGGAGAGCCTCCAAAAGAAGACCGTTTGTTTGTAGAGTACCTGAGCGCTTGTGCTCCTGAAGAATGAAAAACTGTTGTGTGTTCTGTGCTCGGAACCCAACCACGACCCAAGACGACGCCTGGTACGAGGACGAGTATCTACGAGGCAGTACCATCGGCATCACGATGGTTTTGTTAGTAAGTCGTAGGACAAAGGTATAAGCTTGGTTGGTTCGCCCCAATAATTCTAATTTGAAGTTAGAAATGTTGTCACTTCCTCTTCAGTAGATTGTGCTCAGTGTTCATTCAACAGACAAACTATTCAGTTACTTGAAGGGTATAGATCCTGCTGTTCAAGAACTGATTCAGTAATTGTGTTGAGACATAACAAAAGGTTCAATGCCACTTGAGTCAGGGCGCAGTATTTACCGCCCAGATACTTGTATCGTCTTATGTATCACTTTGCTACATTCTTGAGTCTTCAAATCCTTACAACTGGCGCTTTTCCATTTTCCACTGCCCGGCTAGAACCCCACTTGACTCGACTCCCCTCGGCCTACTTGAGTTTCAACCAGCCTTACTACCTACTAGCCGTAAAACTTGGAGACAATATTGAACGTACCAGACACAAGAAGGTCTGGACCTCGTCCACGAACCACGGTACAACTTTTCAGACCGACATAACGTACTTCTTCTCGTAGTGTTCTATCAATGAATGGCAGGTTTGCTTCTTGTGTTGGGAGTCGCGTTGATGACCAGTGTTACTTAGCAACCGTCGTTGATGTATATTAGATATGTTCACGTCGTAATCAAGCCCAATCAGTTATGAAACATAGATGTACAATTTTCTGACCGAGAAGGGAAGTTTCTGTCTGAAGTATATATATTGTATCATTGAGTCTCAAAAAGTAGACTTTATTAAAAAATAAATAGGAAAATGAATAATAGAGTCTGTGTCTATTTACTCTAAAACATCAGGAAGTTTTCTACAACGTGTACAATCAGTTGAAACATGACACTATTATCTAGTGATAAACTGGGAGCTTCTAAAATGAACCAGTTTTGCAGGACAAACTTTTTTTTTACTACGATCATCGACACAAACAAACAACTGTGGAGCTCAGGCCATGTTTTCCTCTAAACTTCAACATGCTGGACAACAACAACTTTCCCTGGAACGTCTTGATAGTTACCTGACACCCCACAAACCCACGATGGGGTCAGTTGCAGGGTCCAGTGGTAGATCCTGGTACATCATCCAGGCCAACGGCAGCATCAGCGTAATCTTTAAATCCTTAACACTAACCCTACCCCTAACCCTACCCCTAACCCTAACCCTAACCCTAACCCTAACCCTACCCCTAACCCTACCCCTAACCCTACCCCTAACCCTACCCCTAACCCTACCCCTAACCCTAACCCTAACCCTAACCCTAACCCTAACCCTACCCCTAACCCTAACCCTACCCCTAACCCTGACCCCAGAGTCATAGTTCACTTCGGACAACAATCATATGGACGTTTAATTCAAGGAAGGAAAGCTGGGACACCTGTTGAGAACCTTCAGAGATCAAGAGGACGCCCAAGAGTACGACCAAACCAGGGTGGGCGGAGCTAAACCATGGACGCTAGTGGGGCTAACATAAACATGCCGATCACATGACCTCCTCAGAGGTAGAAATGAATGAACCACGTTCTCTTGGCGAGACGTGACAACTGATCCGTGGCCAGCCTGCTGTGTCGTATCCAAACATGGACGGAGAACATCTTGGTTTCTTCTGCTCACAGAGACGACACGCGAGCTGTTGGCAAACATCAGCCCAGAGAATTCCCACGTCATTGTTTTATGTTCTTTTCATTTAATTCCTCCATGTGTGCAAAAATCTTCGTCACATAAAAGGAGCAAATCTTCGCAGCGTCAGAGTCGGATAACAAACAACCAGGAGCAACTTCCTGCTGAGACGCCGTTAGACCTTCTCTTGATCTGCAGAGAAGATCGGGATTGTTAAGTTTCTCTTTCACCATCTCTGGAAAAATACTTCCCAGCACAGCTTGTACTGAGATCAACGGAGGCTTCGTCCTTTTATTTTATTGAGAGTAACGAGAGATTGTTGTGGGTCGACAACAAGAACTTTGAAGTCGTGATGATGAAGCTTCATGGCGGAGCGTCTTATTTATCAGCAGGTGGCGCTATCAGGGTGAACATGATGTGAGGTTTCATAGCTGTTTATAGATCATATGATGAGTGTTTAAAGTCACGTATGTCAACGAACCACACGCTTTATTGAGTGTCATAAGTGCTGGATATTAAGATCTTTAAGTGGAGACACTGTCTTGTTATTACAATGTTATTACACACAACACTGTATTCCGTTAATTATAAGTTACCATAAATTGCTTAAAACCTAATCATAACTTCTTCTACCAACCCCTTATAAATGCATTATCATGTCTTATAAATGTTTTTATAATGACTTCATTTTTATGATGTTCGAAAAAATATTAAACTAAATAAATCAAAGAACAAAAATAGTCTGTGATTGGACAGTTGTATAGACATGATTGTATTTGTATGTCATGTTATATACAAGTATATTGTAATTACAAGACTGGGATCTAACTACGTTTAAAGCTCAATATAAATGGCTGTAAACTAGTGACTGGCTCATGAAGCTTCATGAAGCACTGTCCTTATTTCCCGAGTCCACTAGATGTCACTCTCTATAGCTTTAATCTTAAACTACTCTATTGAAAGCTCACGTCATTTTTAAGATGAGGGCGCCCCCTACTGGCACTACTTCATGAAGCTTCATCGACACGTCAACACTGAAAACCGTCTTAAATTCTTCACTTAATCCTTGTTCAAGCATAATAATGTCTTATTAATGTGCTCATAATGAATCATAGATACAAGCTTTAGACATTTTATGATACTGGTAAAAATTTATTAAAAATTAATAAAATGATAAACAAAGAGCATGTAATCGGAAAAAAATAGTAAAATAAATAAATAAATTAGCGTATATACATTTGTAATGAAGCAGCAATAATATAATTTAAAAAATAATAATTCATTAAACTAATTCATTACTTAAAGCTCAATATAAGTTGCCATGAATGCATCAAACTGTCTTAACATATCATCATGAATCACACAAAATCATTTAATAATGTTGGAAAATATAAAAAAAAAGGTGAAAATAGCCTGCAATGGATACATGATAGAAAATAGTAAAGTGTTGACTATAAATATGATTGTTGTTGATACAGTATATGTAATGCTTTATACAAGTACATTGTTATTACAAGACAGTGATCTGACTTTATTTAAAGCTCATTATAAGTTGTTATAAATGGATGAAAACAGACTCAACTTCTTCTATCAACGCTTATAAATGCATTATAATGTCTTATATGTGACCTTCAAAGAAAGGGTTAAGAAAACATATTCAAATAAATAAATAAGTAATTGGACAAAATGCGGAAAATAAAAACTTTTTATTCATTAATTTATTTATCAAATTTGAACTTGAAAAATAGGAAGAAGAAACAACAATAAAAAACAAGAATCTATTTCTTCTCACATCACAAAAGCATCACTTTATCTCCTTCTCTTCACATCCTGGGTTTACTTGCTAAAGTATGTTTTTTTTAAACTTTTTCTAAATACTCTGAGGTACTTCATCAATCAAAATACCGGATGTATTTTCACACCTCGTGACAATAAACATTTCTTGATGTGATTTCCGTTCATTTCCGTCATTCTTAGTGAAGTCTTGATAGAATCTGCTTCTTTTTTTACAGCTCAACATTCAACACGTGTTTCTGCTCAAGTGCGCCCGCCTGTGGACACACGAGGAGCTGCAGCCCCGCAGCTTCAGAGAACAACGTGTATTTTATTTTTGTTTCTCGTTCAAACAATGTGTGTGTTTTAAACAGCGAGGCGTCAGTGTGTCATAAATAATTGGTCCTGCGGGGGAAGAGTCGCGGTGTCAGGACTCTTCTATTAGGACAACAAACTTTTCAAAAAGAGCTTTTCACTCCTAATTGGCAGCCACTACTGTTGGCACACACACACCATCACACACACCATCACACACACACACACACACACTCTGCTTGGCCTTTAAATCAGTCTGGATGCTTCAACCCCAAAGACTGACGGGAAATAAAGAGAGACGCTTCTCTCCGGACAACCTGAGCTGGAGCTGCGTGGATGGAGCGCATCTCTGTGAGCCTCTGTCCTCCTCCTCCTCCTCCTCTCCTCCTCCTCCTCCTCTCCTCCTCTTCATCCTCTCTCTCTCCCCTCTCTCGCAGTCAGGGGCGGTCGTTCTCAGTCTGCGCACATATTCCACTTGGCCAACATCACTTGGATCCACAGACACTGCGCTGTTCGAGCGAGTGGATCTCACTCCCATCACACTTGTGTCTCCCACATCCTGCACCCGAACCCCTCGAACACCCCTCGAACACCCCTCGAACACCCCTCGAACCTGGACTTAAACTGCTCCACTTTTCCTCCACAAAAAAAAAAGGAATATCCGATTTTTCTTTTTCTTCGTCAGAGGAATTAATCCGTGCGTAAAAGAAAAGTTTCGAGGACGTGTCACAGGAGCAGGGATTGTGTTTCAGCTGCGAGGGATTCTTTCAACACGTCTGAGGAGAAAAGAGGAGAATTCTGTTCGTTTTTATATTCCTGTGGTTGTGAGTCCGGAGGAGAGAGCGGAAGGATTTGGTTCGCGCAGCCCGGAGCAGCGCGCGTCACGCCGGGCAGGCGGACTGACCTGAAGACGGTGCGCCGGAGGTTCGGAAACTCTCTTGTTTTTAACAATATTCCAAACATTTTAACGAGAATTATCCTTAAAATCCGATTATTTATCGCATCTAGTGTTTCTAAAAAAAAAAAAAAAAATAGTTAATGAATTCCTATTGACTTTTACGCGTTCTTTTTGTTGCGGTTTGTAAAACCAGGTCATAAATTTAAAGTTTGATTCCACGTCAATAAACCTTGTCCATGAAACACGTTTTTCTGCAACAACACAACCTTGGAATCTTAACACATTGATCTGTAAATCAAAGGATTGTTTTCGTTCTTGCAGGTTTTTTTAAGCGCCTGAATTGATTCAAGTACACACTTCAAAAGTAAATGTGCGTAAATAAGTAGATGTGCTTTAGTTAAAATGAGGGAAAACAACGTGAAAATACAGTTTGAATTAAGTTGTTTAATAAATAACTTATTTACTTATATTAGTTCTTAAATTGTTCAAGTCTATAGTAAATTAAAAGGATTCTGAGTGAAATAATGCGTTTAGAAGCACAGAAAATAAATATTAACAAAGTGTTTTGCTTGTAAGTAGTTTTTAAAATTATACTTTGATATTAATTATAGAATTTAAACATTAAAAAGTGATTCCAAAACATTTGAAAAACCTTATTTTCGGTTCATAAACGGCAGCAGTGAAACCGAAGCCTGGTTAGCATTCGTTTTATGCTAGTTTTCAAGTGGACGCCATTTTGACACGATTGAAACCTTCGTTTGATCAAAAACAAGGTAATCAACTCAACTTTCATGTCTTTTAAAAGAAGACGATTCTTTCGATGGAAGGGATTGTGTCTCGCGCTCCGGGGATTACACCTTCGCTTATTTCTAAAATAATCCCTCGTGAATTCAAATGGCTTCTAATCCTCGCCGACGACAAAAAAAACACAACAACGGTCGCGGAGGACGACGCGAGTTTGTCACGCCGAGTGAACACAATCCCGTCAATCCCGGCTCGATCCGTCCATAATCCCAGGTTGAGATTGAATCGCTTGCTAATGGAATGACCCCCCCCCCCCTCTGTGTTCCAGGTTATGACGGAAGTGAGCTGAACATGGAGCTTTACTGGATTTTGTTTTTTTCCAGCCTCTCTCCGCTCGCCGGGGGCCAAGGAGTCTACGGTAAGATGTTTACGAAGCTAATTCTATTACGCCGTCGATACGTTCTGTATGAGCGCGAGTCGAGCGAAGCCGGCGCTCCTTCATTTGCTCAATTATTAGTCCATAACCTTAATTAAGGTTCGCTCGCGCCACGTACAGTCGATTAGGAGCTTGTGTAATAACCGGCCATTTGAACGGCTCCGGTAGCTCCGGGCGCTCCGGCGGCAAATTAACTTGAAAGGCTTGAGTTTAGCAGCCACAAGAGGATGCTGGGAAAACGTCTCGGTTTTTAGCACAAGTGCTAGTTTCACAGCAGGGACCACGAGGTTCTTTTTTTCTCCCAGTTGAAGTTGATTGACAGATGTCATCAGATGTCATACACATGTCTCGTAGGTCGCCAGCGTGAGTGTGTTTAGGAAATAACAAAACTCTTTAGTTTACAGATTTTCTTTAAAGTACACTAAAATAATACTAAAATACTAATAATACTAAAATAAAGATGCTCAAAAGTTACATTAAATAGACTTTGTTATTGATTATAAAAGCAAGAAAAAGAACAAAGTTCAGAGAGATAACAAAGTGCAGATATAAAGAGCATAGATCAAAGTAAATAACACAAAGACCTAAAAGGATACAAACATAGAAAAACAGTAAAATAATAATAATAATAATATGAAGTAAAAAATATTGATCACCTGCTAAAATAGGCAAACAAAAAGAACAAAGTGCAACTATAAAGAGCACAGATCAAAGGATACAACACAAAGACCTAAAATGATACAAACATAGAAAAACAGTACAATAATAATAATAATAATGATATAAAATACATTTTTTGATTAGTTACCTGCTGAAATACTGCGTATACACAAATAAAAAGTGCAAAGAGATAACAAAGTGCAAAAATAAAGAGCACAGATCAAAGGAAACAACACAAAGACCTAAAAGGATACAAACATGGAATAACAGTATAATATATAATAAGTACATTCTATTGATCAGTAACCTGCTGAAATACTGCGTATACACAAACAAAAAGTAGGTTATTAATGACACATAAGTGTATCTTGAGTCAGCAGTTGTGTGTTTGTTGAGACGAAAGAGAAGAATTCATGTCACGTGACACATTTTCTGGTTATTTAACGATAAACGAACTTTGTGTGTTCGTGTAATTGTGTGCGAACGGTTCGACTCCTGCGTTGAATGTGAGTCGATCTGAGTCTGGATTTATATTTGCTGGAATGAAGATGTAAGTTTTCCTTAAAGATGTTCAATTATTCATCGGCTGCAGGGAATATTTCGAGCTCTGGCTGCTCTTTTTGGGGTGAAACTTGTGTCTAATGATCTGTTGAATATTAAGTATAAATAAAGTCTCGACCATTTATAGAGTTTTTAATGATGTCTTTGATCAGGATGTATCAATATCTCATTCTTTTCCTACTGTTTTATTCTTGTTATGTAAAAGTATATTTTCATACGATGTTGTATCTATGTGGCCCTCGTCGAACCCCATGTTAATATTTTGTCATTTCTAGTCTCTAAATACGATTATATGGTTTTTCTTTGAAGAATTTTGCGAGTATTTATTGGCCCTCAAAAACATATATGTGACTATTTAAAGATGTATATGAGGAAAAGGGGCTTCTATGTGAGATTAAAAAATACATTTAAGTTTTATAAAATACAATCAAATACATATTTCTGGCACATTTAGCTTGATGTTGAATTTTTACTCGATGTTTCCTCACGTCTGTGTAAAGTGTGGCCCCTGAGGAGATGTTATTGCTCAGTGTCGTGGTTCGTGTTTATAAATTAGATGTTTTATTCCAACACTGACAACGACAGTAACCTGACACCATGGACCTTGAAATAATAACATAAAAACTTGCAATTAAAAAAATGTAAAAAAATCGGTTTCCATCAATACTAGTTCAAACTACGTTTATTTTCTTAAAGATCTTTGTTTGAATATCTTTTGTTGTCTTTTCTGCCTTTTATTTGTGTGTTTTTTATACTTTTGGCAGTGATTTTATGTGATATTTTCTTTAAATAAATGGTATATAAAATGAAACATTACACAATTTACAGTTAGTCTGAATGTAACTTCTTTATCATGTTTTTTTGTACATATATTTTCCTAAAGATCTTTCTTATCCTCCTTTTTTTCCCTTTTATTTGTCCTTTTTATGTGTGTTTTTATGTGATGTATATATTTTTAAATAAAATCGATATAAAATAATATTAAATTAAATGAACTAAATTAAATTATGGCATGATACACTTGTTTTGCTTTTGATGTATTTAATTTAAATGGTAAAATATATGAAATATGAATTGTTTTTTAGAATCTTAAAATAAAATGAATTTATTTATTAACTTAAAAGTTTTACATCATATTAAAGTGTTCATTTGTCCCTTTCTTCTTGCGTATATAACGTGGCCCCCGAGGGAACATGATTGTTCACTGCTGTGTTGAAGGAAGACGTGATCGTGACGCAATATTCTTCAAGACGTCGCACAGAAATAGAAGAAAAAAATATATTGAGTCACTTTCGTTTCATTCCAGAGAAGGTTTTATCTATTTCTTTTTTTTACTCATTTTCTCTATTTCACTCCACAAGAGTGTCTTTTAACGTCAAGAGGACCAGGTCTCTATATATTCACAATATCAGGTTGTTTTTTTGTAAACTAGGTATTTAAGGCCCGACCCACCGGTACCGAGGAGCGTCCTGTGGTTGTGGACCAGTGTCACGCTGGTTCTGATACTGAAGTGAAGGATGTTTACGCTTGTAGACGACGTGTTGAAGGATCATCAGGAGGTTTTTAAAACTGCATGAGAAACAACTACCTCAAGTTTTACCTCAAGTTTTACCTCAAGTTTTTCAATCCACTGCACGTCGTTGTTCTTTAAAAAACACCTACAATATATAGTATTGAGATCAAGTTCATATTTTCAATGACAACTTAAATATATTTTGACTTTTTTGTTTGACGTCATGTCTTTTCATGGAGAGATTGTGAAGCGATCTGATGGTTAAAAATGCTCGTAATAATAATTGAAAATCACTGTCATTGTATATTTTCAGATTCAAAACATTTTTTAAAGATTCTAAAGTGGATAAAAAGCGTTTTTAAAGAGAATATTACAGAGTTCATGTTCAGCTCAAGTAGATGTAATGAAGGTTTTTCAAAATGATTTAGGGATGAAAGACTGAGATGAAAGATGGAAAAAGGGGGTGATTATCATACTTGTCTTGTCATATACAGGTGGTCGTTATACCTCTTAAATATTTACCATTTTATCACTTCTTCTTTTACTTTGTTCCTCTATATTCTTTTTATATTCATATTTTTCTTTACTTTACCAATTGATATTATATATTATTTTTATTTATATTATACGCGAAAGACACTTTACAATTAAAAATGACTTTCTTACATTTTAATATGATATTTATTATACCTTCTATTTTATATTTTACCTCTGATATATGTTATGTTGTATCAATTCTTCCTACTTTTGCTTTGTTCTACTATGTTCTTAGTTAAATTAAGATGGATGGATGGATGGATGGAAGGATGGATGGAAGGATGGATGGATGGAAGGATGGATTGATGGATGGATGGAAGGATGGATGGTTAGATAGATGGATGGATGCATTGATAGATAAATGTATTGATGGATAAATGTATTGATGGATGGATGGATAAACAGATGGATAAACGGATGGGTGGATAGATAAATGGATGGATGGATAGATAAATGGATGGATGGATGGATGGATGAATAAATGGATTGATGGATGGATAGATAAATGGATGGATGGATAGATAAATGGATGGATGGATAAATGGATCGATGGATGGATGGATACATGGATGGATGGATAGATAAATGGACGGATGGATGGGTGGATGGGTGGATGGGTGGATGGGTGGATGGGTGGATGGGTGGATGGGTGGATGGATGGATGGATGGAAGGATGGATGGTTAGATAGATGGATGGATGCATTGATAGATAAATGGATTGATGGATAAATGTATTGATGGATGGATGGATAAACAGATGGATAAACGGATGGGTGGATAGATAAATGGATGGATGGATAGATAAATGGATGGATGGATGGATGAATAAATGGATTGATGGATGGATGGATAGATAAATGGATGGATGGATAAATGGATTGATGGATGGATGGATACATGGATGGATGGATGGATGGATGGATGGATGGATGGATGGATGGATGGATGGATGGATAGATAGATAGTATCTCAGGGTTTTGTTCACGAGTGAGGGAAGAAAAGATCCTCAGATCTACAGGCAGATGTTCATGACGGTGGCTTGAACCCTGACCTTGGATTCATCTGAAGAATATGGATGAGAAACAGAACATAGATGGAGCTTGTTTTTAACATGTGAAGAAATCTTTAAAAAAACGTCGTCGTGAGAAGATGTTTGGACGTCGTGAAGGAACTCGATGGACTCATACGTTCCTGCTGAAGCTGATGATTGAATCAGTGGATCTCATGGAGGCCGAGACTCTCTCCAGGAGTCGCTCCGATCCCACGGTGCTTCTGAGGATGAAGCCCAGAGATTTGTCTCGTCTTAAAAGTGTCTCGCTGCATTACAGCAGAGCCGTGTCTTCGGGCGGCGGGCGCTCGGCCAGCCGAGCCTTCCGGCCCCTCGGGGGGGACGAGGGGGGACGAGGGGGACGAGGGGGAAGAGGGGGGACGAGGGGAGACGAGGGGGACGAGGGGGGACGAGGGGGACGAGGGGAGACGAGGGGGAGACGAGGGGAGACGAGGGGGAGGGGGACGAGGGGGACGAGGGACAGGGGGACGAGGGGGCGAGGGGGACGAGGGGGACGGAGGGAGAGAGACGAGGGGGGACGAGGGGGACGAGGGGGGACGAGGGCGAGCGAGGGACGAGGGGGACGAGGGGGACGAGGGGGACCCAGGGGACGAGGGGGACGAGGGGACGAGGGGGACCAGGGGGACGAGGGGGACGAGGGGAGACGAGGAGGGACGAGGGGGACGAGGGGAGACGAGGAGGGACGAGGGGGAGACGAGGAGGGACGAGGGGGACGAGGGGGACGAGGGGGACGAGGGGGACGAGGGGGACGAGGGGACGCGGGGGGACGACGGGGGACGAGGGGGGACGAGGGGAGACGAGGGGGACGAGGGGGACGAGGGGGAAGGACGAGGGGGACGACCAGGGAGGGGGACGAGGGGGACGAGGGGGACGAGGGGGACGAGGGGGACGAGGGGGAAGGGGACGAGGGGGGGGGACGGGGAGGGGGGACGAGGGGACGAGGGGACGAGGGGGACGAGGGGGACGAGGGGGACGCAGGGGGACGAGGGGGGAAGAGGGGGACGAGGGGGGACGAGGGGGACGAGGGGAGGGGACGAGGGGGACGACGGGACAGGGGAGGGACGAGGGGGACGAGGGGGACGAGGGGGACGAGGGGGAC
>JACEEU010000690.1:2561672-2624172 GCA_016630915.1 Callionymus lyra
TCCATCAAACTTAAGATGAAGGTTCAAATGAAAGCTCAACAAAAGCTGGTTTCAATTCAAGTCAATTTCAATTCAAGTTTATTTAAAGTGTCTTATCATAACAAAGTTATCTCAAGACACTTAACAGTTGAAGTGAGACTCTAGTGGAGAAAGGAAATTATGAAAATGAAAGAATACAAACTGTTAATCCAGTTGTGTTTCATGTTTTCATTCGTTTTTTTTCGGATCGCTCAGAGCAGAATCTCATTTGAATATGATTGACACATTGAAATAGAGGCGTGGAAAGGGATGAACCCGTCAAAATTCTACCTTGATGAACAAAGGAAAAGTCCTTGGATTCGTGCCAATGCACAGATTCAAACATCTGAACATCTGAACCATTTTCTAGTGCTGTGTCTCAAATCGCATACTACTCTTAGTATACTAGAAGTTAGTATGCATCAGTTTAGTGTACGTAATAACTAGTACGCACATTCTCCACAGATAGTATGTCTCAAATCAAACTCTGCTGCTACACACTAACCGGAGATCACATGTCAGCTTCTTCTTCTACTACTACTTAACGATGTTTCAAGCAGCTGTTTGAACGCTAGCGACACCTGCTGGCAGCACGTATTGCAACTTTGGAAAAATAAATAAAGAAAAAATATGAGAATCTAAATAATCGCGAGATATTTAAGCTGGTATCAGCAGCGAAGACGTGTTTATCCTCCTACTGCTGCTGAAAATACACCTGTAAGTATATTAATATATATATGCATTTATATATGACGTAACTTCCGTTTAAAACGTCACTAAGATGGCGGCCGTTTAGTGTGGTTAGTGTCCATCGAACCATACTCAGTTTTGTGGGCGTGTTAGTACGCCAATTTAGTGTGTATAGCGCACTAAATTTCGCATACTAAGAATTGAGACGCTCTAACGCACTAAAAATACTAACTTTTAGTACGCTAGTATGCGATTTGAGACACAGCATAGGTTCAGGCGAACAGATGTTTTTAGTAGGAAATCACAGCAATTCTAAGTACACGAGGCTCCTGAACTTGACGAGATCCTGACACTTCAGTCCAGGTCTCGTGGACACTTTGGACTTTGTTACTCAGAGGAAAGTATCCAAATATGAGGAAATATGTAACTTTCTCGACTCCGATATCTGACTCTATGTGTTTATCAAGTCAGTATTTTTCTACATGAAGATGAATAAATCCATCATGGCTGATCATCAGTGCATTCTGGGAAGTAACATCACAGTAAAGTATGTTCTTATGTTGATAAGATTTGACGACGGTAGATGTTTTGGACTCGTTTTAAAAGCAGCTCACGAACCGACAGAGTGTGTTTCGTCTGGTGTGTCGTATTGAATCATATTGTTAGTGTGTCGATACAGTTCTGGTCCAGAAGCTGTTCCAAGAAAACATAGAACAACAAAACAACAATGGAGAGAAAAATATTGAGAATTTAATCAAATCATTTTTTTGGCTAAAATTTAGTTCAGGTGTGTTTTTGAACATTATGTAAATGTTGCTTCTGGGGAGTAAGTCTTTAAATTTTAGAAAAAAATAATTATAACAACAAATCAGTTAATTTTATGTAAATTAAATGTATTTTAATGTCAGTGTTGGAACTAAGTCGACTCATTAATTTCTAATTATACAAAAAAAAGAAATCAATAATATTTGTGTCTCCTGCAGTTTAAACGGAAATAATTTGGAGAATAGAATAAATACTAAAGATATACTTAAACCACATTTTTTTTTAAATAGTCGAATGAGAAAATGATTGTTTTTCAGTTTTTTTTTAAATTTTTTTGTTTGTGTTTCTTGAGATAAAAGAGTCAAACTTTCTCCAGAAGCTAAATTCAAACAGATCTAAACTATATTTGAGCTAAAATAAAAATGTAAATATATAATATTTTAATTTTTCAATGTTGCGTTTCGATTATTATTATTATTATTATTATTATTATTATTATTATTATTATTATTATTATTATTATTATTATTATTATAATTATAATTATTATTATGATTATCATTATTATTATTATTATTATTATTATTATTATTATTATTATTATTATTATTATTATTATTATTATAATTATAATTATTATTATAATTATAATTATAATTATAATTATTATTATTATTATCATTATTATTATTATTATTATTATTATTATTATTATTATTATTATCATTATTATTATTATAATTATAATTATTATTATGATTATCATTATTATTATCATTATTATTATTATTATTATTATTATTATTATTATTATTATTATTATCATTATTATTATTATATATTATAATATTATTATTATCATTATTATTATTATAATTATAATTATTATTATGATTATCATTATTATTATTATTATTATTATTATTATTATTATTATCATTATTATTATTATTATTATTATTATTATTATTATTATTATTATTATTATTATCATTATTATTATTATAATTATAATTATTATTATGATTATCATAAAGTGTGTATAACTTCAGAGTCGACCTGACATCTTGTCTCTGCGCGAGTCTTAATTGTCCTTTTAGGTAAAAAAAATATTGTTTTTCATTTTTATGATAATTTGTTTGTGTTTCTTGAGATAAAAGAGTCAAACTTTCTCCAGAAAACATGTGAAACCATGTGACGAACACGTCATAAAAAACTCAAGTCAAGTCTCGACTCTTAAGAAACTTTTCCTCCACAATATCTTCACGTCTCACCGGCTCACGCCGTCGTTCCATTTCCTCACAAACACTCCGGGATCAGTGTTTAATGTTTCCTCAAATGTTGTGGAATCACAGATAATCCCGGGCATTACAAGCCCGACGTGACACTCAAACGCGGCGACTCTGAGCCCGGATTAGAGGAGGTTGAGGAAACTTGAAGAAAGCTTCACAGGAAGTGACACGTTATCTGAACGCTAGCAGCTTCAATGCCAAGCAGGAAATATGTCGCTCAGTCTTATGAGGGGGGTCGGGGAGGGGTCGGGGGGGCTCACAAGGACACTATCGATTCGTCTTCAAAGTCACATGTAGCCATTAGCACAGAGAAGGAACGCAGACTCCATCAGCCGGTGATACGACGCTTCATTACGTGCTTGTTAACAGGAAAAAGTAATGGATTCAGATCAATGGTTTCACTTCACGTGTATTTTTATACAGATTTCATTGAGTCACGTATGACCAGAACATTACGGTTGAGAAAAAGATGTAAAAACAAAAGTACATTTTAGATTCAATCAATTCGTCATTAAAATTTGTCTTTTTCTCTTTCATCTGATGATAATGGATTTTTTAAAATTATTTTCATTATTATGATGAATAAAGATGAGAAGATAAGACTGTGGCAGTAAAACTGAAAGTAAAGAAAACACGGAGATGCTTCAGATATTTTGAGACTAAAAGAACGAAAAAGCAATTTTACTTTTAGACTCATAACTCCTGCAATTTACATAGAATTTAAACACTAAATTACAATATTCTGATAGAATACTTATTACGATACAGGTTATATAGTGATAAACAGTATAGTGATACTGTAGTAACAAGGATATATGTGTAGTATTGTCCAGTACTTGACTCTGGTGTTGTGATAGTGTAGTAACAAGTATATATGTGTAGTATTGTCCAGTACTTGACTCTGGTGTTGTGATAGTGTAGTAACAAGTATATATGTGTAGTATTGTACAGTACTTGACTCTGGTGTTTTGATAGTGTAGTAACAAGTATATATGTGTAGTATTGTACAGTACTTGACTCTGGTGTTGTGATAGTGTAGTAACAAGTATATATGTGTAATATTGTAGAGTACTTGACTCTGGTGTTTTGATAGTGTACTAACAAGGATATATGTGTAGTATTGTCAAGTACTTGACTCTGGTGTTGCGATAGTGTAGTAACAAGGATATATGTGTAGTATTGTCCAGTACTTGACTCTGTTGTTGTGATACTGTAGTAACAAGTATATATGTGTAGTATTGTCCAGTACTTGACTCTGGTGTTGTGATAGTGTAGTAACAAGTATATATGTGTAGTATTGTCCAGTACTTGACTCTGGTGTTGTGATAGTGTAGTAACAAGTATATATGTGTAGTATTGTCCAGTACTTGACTCTGGTGTTGTGATAGTGTAGTAACAAGTATATATGTGTAATATTGTAGAGTACTTGACTCTGGTGTTTTGATAGTGTACTAACAAGGATATATGTGTAGTATTGTCAAGTACTTGACTCTGGTGTTGCGATAGTGTAGTAACAAGGATATATGTGTAGTATTGTCCAGTACTTGACTCTGTTGTTGTGATACTGTAGTAACAAGTATATATGTGTAGTATTGTCCAGTACTTGACTCTGGTGTTGTGATAGTGTAGTAACAAGTATATATGTGTAGTATTGTCCAGTACTAGACTCTGTTGTTGTGATACTGTAGTAACAAGTATATATGTGTAGTATTGTCGAGTACTTAACTCTGGTGTTGTGATAGTGTAGTAACAAGTATATATGTGTAGTATTGTCCAGTACTTGACTTTGTTGTTGTGATAGTGTAGTAACAAGTATATATGTGTAGTATTGTCCAGTACTTGACTCTGGTGTTGTGATAGTGTAGTAACAAGTATATGTGTGTAGTATTGTCCAGTACTTGACTCTGGTGTTGTGATAGTGTAGTAACAATTATATACGTGTAGTATTGTCCAGTACTTGACTCTGGTGTTGTGATAGTGTAGTAACAAGTATATACGTGTAGTATTGTCCAGTACTTGACTCTGGTGTTGTGATAGTGTAGTAACAAGTATATGTGTGTAGTATTGTCCAGTACTTGACTCTGGTGTTGTGATAGTGTAGTAACAAGTATATATGTGTAGTATTGTCCAGTACTTGACTCTGGTGGTGTTAGGATAGTGTAGTAACAAGTATATATGTGTAGTATTGTCCAGTACTTGACTCTGGTGTTGTGATAGTGTAGTAACAAGTATATATGTGTAGTATTGTCCAGTACTTGACTCTGGTGTTGTGATAGTGTAGTAACAAGTATATATGTGTAGTATTGTCCAGTACTTGACTCTGGTGTTGTGATAGTGTAGTAACAAGTATATATGTGTAGTATTGTCCAGTACTTGACTCTGGTGTTGTGATAGTGTAGTAACAAGTATATATGTGTAGTATTGTCCAGTACTAGACTCTGGTGTTGTGATAGTGTAGTAACAAGTATATATGTGTAGTATTGTCCAGTACTAGACTCTGGTGTTGTGATAGTGTAGTAACAAGTATATATGTGTAGTATTGTCCAGTACTTGACTCTGGTGTTGTGATAGTGTAGTAACAAGTATATATGTGTAGTATTGTCCAGTACTTGACTCTGGTGTTGTGATAGTGTAGTAACAAGTATATATGTGTAGTATTGTCCAGTACTTGACTCTGTTGTTGTGATAGTGTAGTAACAAGTATATATGTGTAGTATTGTCCAGTACTTGACTCTGGTGTTGTGATAGTGTAGTAACAAGTATATATGTGTAGTATTGTCCAGTACTAGACTCTGGTGTTGTGATAGTGTAGTAACAAGTATATATGTGTAGTATTGTCCAGTACTTGACTCTGGTGTTGTGATAGTGTAATAACAAGTATATATGTGTAGTATTGTCCAGTACTTGACTCTGGTGTTGTGATAGTGTAGTAACAAGGATATATGTGTAGTATTGTCCAGTACTTGACTCAGGTTTTGTAGTATTTACAGACCACATGACTCTTGACGACTCTCTTGACCATTTGTTTTCAAGCCAAAATATGTTTAAACATCCGCTTAAAAAGCTATTGGACTCACTGTATCCCCTCGTCCTCAGTCATCACCGGGACTTGTTGAACGTAGCCATTAGCACTCATAACGCAGCTACACTCAAAGACAACTTGTACGACAATCGTTTTGCGATCTCTGCCTCCGTGTCGTCCGTCACTGACCTATAAAGTCGAGGCTCCGTGCGAAGCGACAACTTCCTCCCCTGCGACCACATCAGCGCCTTCACTGCCTCGTTCTGCTGCTAAGTTGGTTTGGCGCTGCTGAATATTGCCCTTTTCTAATAAGCATTCATAATTCACCGCTGCCTCCAGGGCCATGGAAAAATGTAGGGGGGGGTGTTGGTGGTCCGGTGACGGAGACTCCAGAGAAGATTATATTACCTTCATAGTCACTGAAGAGTTTTCCTGAACCTTAAATTAAAGCCAAATATCACCTCGTCATTAAAACACACTTTATTTTCACCTTTATTTACCTCAAACAATATCAGAATTAACAGTAATATTGTGTTATAATATGTAATATTACAATGAAGATAAAACTATTGAGAATTTAATCAAATCATTTTTTGGCAAAAATTGAGTTCAGGTCTGTTTTTTAAATCTTATATAAATGTTGCTTTTGGGAAAAAAGAAGTTAGTCTTTAATGTTTAGAAACAAACATTAAAATAATAATAACAATGAATCAGTTAATTATTTTTAAATTATATTTATTTTAATGGATGTTAATGTCAGCTTGGAATTAAATCTACTCATTAAGTTGTTATTATAAAAAAGAAAATTAAATCACAATTATTTGTGGCTCCTGCAGTTTAAATGGGAAGAATTTGGAGATTAAAAAAAATACTAAAGAAATACTTAAACCACATTTTTTTTAAATAGTCGAATGAGAAACTGATTGTTTTTCAGTTTCAAAAAAGAAATATTTATTTGTGTTTCTAGAGATAAAAGAGTCAAACTTTCTCCGGAATCTAAATTCAAACAAATCTAAACTATATTTGAGCTAAAATAAAAATGTAAATATATAATATTTTTATTTTAAATGTTGCGTTTAGATTATTTTTTGATGAAGTGTGTAAACTTCAGTCGACCTGACATCTTGACTCTGAGTGAATCTTAATTGTCCTTAAATGTTAAATTAAACGTCTCTTCATACAGTAGAAAGTCGACCTGATTTAAAAATATTGGAATAAAACAGTTTATCTCTAACATCTCGAAGCGCCTCAGTTATGTTTGTCTACGAACCTGTCGTGTGTAGTTCTGGACAAACTCACCTCTCGGCTCGATGGTTGTCGTCGGCCTCGACTGTCATGTGACCTTTTCAAAACTCAGATAAAGTGTTGCTGTGACGACTCGTGATAAGAGCGACGGAGAGATCAATGAGAGTCGACATGTTCTCTGGACGTATCTCTGAGGAACTCTTGGATGAACGATCGGATTATGCATCCACTATATATATAGTGTATATAGTGTATATAGTGTGTATAGTGTGTATAGGGTATATAGTGTGTATAGTGTATATAGTAAGTAAGTAAGTAAGTAAGTAAGTAAGTAAGTAAGTAAGTAAGTAATTATTCTTTGTATAGCGCTTTTCCAAGTGTATATAGTGTATATAGTGTGTATAGTGTATATAGTGTGTATAGTGTATATAGTGTATATATTGTATATAGTGTATATAGTGTGTATACGTAGTGTATATAGTGTATATAGTGTATAAAGTGTGTATGAGTATATAGTGTATATAGTGTATATAGTGTATATAGTGTATATAGTGTATATAGTGTGTATAGTGTATATAGTGTGTATAGTGTATATAGTGTGTATAGTGTATATAGTGTATATAGTGTATATAGTGTGTATAGTGTATATAGTGTGTATAGTGTATATAGTGTGAATAGTGTATATAGTGTATATATTGTATATAGTGTATATAGTGTATATAGTGTATATATTGTATATAGTGTATATAGTGTGTATAGTGTATATAGTGTATATAGTGTATATAGTGTGTATAGTGTATATAGTGTGTATAGTGTATATAGTGTATATATATAGTGTATATAGTGTATATAGTGTGTATAGTGTATATATGTGTATAGTGTATATAGTGTGTATAGTGTATATAGTGTATATAGTGTGTATAGTGTGTATAGTGTATATAGTGTGTATAGTGTGTATAGTGTATATAGTGTGTATAGTGTATATAGTGTATATAGTGTGATAGTGTATATGTGTATAGTGTATAGTGTATATAGTGTGTATAGTGTATATAGTGTATATAGTGTATATAGTGTATATAGTGTATATAGTGTATATAGTGTATATAGTGTATATAGTGTATATAGTGTATATAGTGTATATAGTGTATATAGTGTGTATAGTGTATATAGTGTGTATAGTGTATATAGTGTATATAGTGTATATAGTGTATATAGTGTGTATAGTGTATATAGTGTATATAGTGTATATAGTGTGTATAGTGTATATAGTGTGTATAGTGTATATAGTGTATATAGTGTATATAGTGTGTATAGTGTATATAGTGTATATAGTGTATATAGTGTATATAGTGTGTATAGTGTATATAGTGTATATAGTGTATATAGTGTATATAGTGTGTATAGTGTGTATAGTGTATAGTGTAGTATATTATAGTGTATATAGTGTATATAGTGTGTATAGTGTGTATATAGTATATAGTGTGTATAGTATAGTGTATATAGTGTATATAGTGTATATAGTGTGTATAGTGTATATAGTGTGTATAGTGTATATAGTGTATAAAGTGAATGAAAGTGAGGAATCTGACGTCTGTTTAAAGTGTCGGCGCGACAATAATCACTTATATCATGGAGAATTTCTTTTTTGATTTATTTTCATGATACGATCAGTATTTAACAGAACTGTAAATATTTAAATGTGTATTTTTTTGCTAAAAAACTATTTTTTTTTCAATTATTTGAATTATAATATTGAACTCTATGTGTAGAAAATGAATTCATCTTGAAAAACATCACATTTTAAATTCAATTAACTAAAAAACACAAAGAAATTCAATGATGACTGAGGATGAGAGGATACAGTTGAGTCTGTTTGGATATATTTTGTTTTGAAAACAACTGAAAAGTGTAGATTAAGCTGACATCTGTTTAAAGATAACCACTTATCATGGAGAAAAAAATGTGATTTATTTTCATGATACCATCAGTATTTAACAGAACTGTCAATAATTAAATGTATAAATCTTTAGATAAATATAAAAAAAAAGATTTATTTTTTTCAATTATTGGAATAAGAATGTTAAACTCTATGTGTAGAAAATGAATTCATTTTGAAAAACATCACATTTTAAATTCAATTAACAATAAAACACAAAGAAATTCAACAATGACTGAGGATGAGAGGATACAGTTGATTCTGTTTGGATATATTCTGGTTTCAAAACAAATGGAAAGTGTAGATTAATCTGACATCTGTTTAAAAGTGACCGAGTTAAGATAACCACTTATATCATGGAGAAAAAAAAGCAATACACTTAAATATAAACATATTTATTTTATTGATACTGCATCAATATTCAACAGTACTGTAACTATTTTATGTGTATTATGTGTTTTTATTTTCTTTTTTTTTTAGAAAAAATAAAATTAAAATAGAAAAATTAAAATTAAAAAAAATTCACAATCAACATGCAAACATTCACATTCTTTTGGTCATGTCTATGTTGCAATTAAACTTCCGGCCGCTAGATGGCAGCAGTCATTGCGCCCTCAGCAACTAAAGGAAAAATGAAATCCTGTTGGAGTTGATCCCAGCGATGACTGAGGACAAGAGGATACAGTGACTCCAGCAGCTTTTAAAGCTGATGTTTGGACATATTTTGGTTTGAAAACAAATGAAAGCAGTTACGACTTCGTCAAGAGTCATGTGGTCTGTAAATACTACAACACCAGAGTCAAGTACTGGACAATACTACACATATATACTTGTTACTACACTATCACAACACCAGAGTCCAGTACTGGACAATACTACACATATATACTTGTTACTACACTATCACAACACCAGAGTCAAGTACTGGACAATACTACACATATATACCTTTTACTTCAGTATCACAACAACAGAGTCAAGTACTCGACAATACTACACATATATACTTGTTAGTACACTATCAAAACACCAAAGTCAAGTACTTGACAATACTACACATATATACTTTTTACTACAGCATCACAACACCAGAGTCAAGTACTGGACAATACTACACGTATATACTTGTTAGTACACTATCAAAACACCAAAGTCAAGTACTTGACAATACTACACATATATACTTTTTACTACAGTATCACAACACCAGAGTCAAGTACTTGACAATACTACATATATATACTTGTTACTACACTATCACAACGCCAGAGTCAAGTACTCGACAATATTACACATATATATTTGATACCTCAGTGTCACAATATATCGCAATATATTCTATCATTGACCCTCTTTCGTGATTCATATCAACAGATTCTTGCCAGTTCACGCTTCGAGACATCAACATCTGTATTGTGGTAATTAAAGTTAATGAGAGCCCTGTCACTTTACAAAATAGCGTGGCAGTGAAATTGAACTCCTTGAGTCCTGTATACAAGTTGTATTTAGTCGTGTTAAGTTGTAAGTAAGTAAGTAAGTAAGTAAGTAATATTTATTTATATAGCGCTTTTCGAGACCAGGGTCACAAAGCGCTTAAACAATCAAAACAATACTCAAAAAAGTACATACTTTAAAGATCAAGATAATACTGAGAACAACACAGGAGTTCGAGAAATTCAAGGAAAAGCCTGAACAAATAGAAACATCTTAAGATGTTTCTTAAAGGAGTCAGTAGATCCATCAAGCGCAAAGAGAGAGAAGATTGTTCCAAAGCTTAGGAGCAACAGCCTGAAAAGATTTCTCTCCTCTGGTCCTGAGCCGTGTGCGTGGAACCATCAGTAGATTCTGATCCACAGACTCACCATCAGTCGGGGGGGGGGGGGGGGCGCCCCGAAAAAACCCCGAAAAAAAAAAAACAAAAAAAAAAAAAAAAAAAAAAAAAAAAAAAAGCAAGGGGAAAAAAAAAAAAAGGAGGGAAAAAAGAGACGATCTCGCTGCAGATTCTGAATCAACTGCAGGCGAGACAGAACTCTTGTGAAACATGACAAAAAACTGTTACAATAGTCCAGACGAGAAGAAACAAACGCATGGATTACAAGCTCCAGATCATGTTCCGACAACATTTTCCTAAGTTTAGAGATTTTTCTCAGTTGAAGGAAACAGTTTCTGGTCAGTTTTCTTCAGTGTCGAACAAGAGACATGTCTTTATCAAATACAACACCCAGGTTTCTCAGGCTCAGTTTTGACAGACTGACCTAAGTCACTAAAGTACTGACTCAACCCTGGAATCTTATCATCAGGAGCAATCACCAGAGTTTCAGTTTTGTCCACATTTAGCTGTAAAGTGTTTTCACTCATTGTTTGATTTATAGCAACAATTGACTAAGCTGTTCAGCCTCTGGGGCTCAGTTGGGTCAAAAGAGCAGTAGAGCTGGATGTCATCAGCAAAAATGTGATAAGAAACATCTGGAAATCTCTGAATGATTTTACCGAGGGGAATCAAGTACAGTAAAAACAATAAAGGACCCAGAACAGAACCTTGAGGGACTCCACACAACAGATCTGCCGATTCAGACCTCATTTGATTGGCAGATACACTAAAACTGCGCCCAGAAAGGTAAGATGAGAACCATTCTAACACAGACCCAGACAGTCCCACTTCATCCCTCAGTCTTCTCAGCAGGATCTGGTGATCAACTGTGTCAAAGGCTGAGGACAGATCCAAGAGAACCAGAACAGTGAATTTACCAGAGTCAGCCGACATCATGATGTCACTGGACACTTTCAATAAAGCTGTCTCCGTAGAGTGATGTTTACGGAAGCCAGACTGAAACTTCTCATGGATGTCGCTCTGATCCAGGAACAAAGACAGCTGCTCAGACACCACCTTCTCCAAGATCTTGGACAAGAAAGGGAGCTTAGAAATAGGCCTGAAATTACTGAGGTCAGTTGGGTCTAAGCCTGGTTTTTTGAGCAGAGGCTCCACAATGGCATGTTTAAATGCATTGGGAAAAACCCCTGTGGAAAGGGAGAGGTTCACCATATTGGTAACCCAGGGGCCAATTACATCAAATACTTTGATAAAAAGCCTACAAGGAAGGACGTCATCTGAGCAAGAGGAGGGTTTCAGCTTGCAAGTTGTGTATCATTTCCTGGTCCTGCTACACAATACGATGTCTTACAACATACGCTGACGTTCCTCTTATGTTTCCGGGCGATGACTTGGAATCACAAGTTCAAACTTGTGCGTCGTGGCGAGCGTAAAAAGCTAATCTTTCGTGCTGTGTTTGCACTGGAAGCGGATGATAATGGTGTGTAGCACTTTCCCTTTAGCTCACTGAAACTTTAATGTCTGGGATTGTCTGCGTGTGCGACCGAAAACCAACAGTGGAGAAGATTCATCCATCTTGCATGCGGGCTAAAGATAGCAGAAATCACGGCGCAGTCATTAGCCTTTAAATGATGTAGATGGCGATGTTGTGGCGGACGATGACGTGGGCGCCGGTTTCTTCTGGCGCTTGTTATCGCGTCCGTCTAACGAGCGGCGTTTCCTCTCGCTCGCCCGACTCTCTTTTCTAACGTCTATATTTGCAAAAAACTCTCAAAGGGCGAGCGGACGGATGCGAGCGTCCAAATCCTGTAACGCAGGCAGGAAATGATGCGTTGACTCAGGTGCATTATCCCCGAAAATACGTTGTTGACCTTGGACTATTTCGAAAAAAAAACGCCGGTAATGGAACAAACAAGGCGATTTGTGCTCCGCTGGGGGCCATTAAAACATCTCTCATCATGGAAAATCCAGCAGCGGGATCGGAAAAAAAAGTGTTGTGCGGAGCTGTTTTAACGCAGCGTGGTAGATATTAATTGTGTCTTTGGGCGAGCGGGGTTGGAGCGCTCGCCTCTGGAAGGTGACGCGAGAAGGTTAATGGCTGGAGACGCTTATCTTGGCATCAAATAGATGTTATCGTCACATTTGTCAGGTGGATTCGTGGCCTGATAGTAATGGCCGCCCTCCGTCATCGCAGCCTCTCCCGGGTCAAAACCTGAGCTTTTCAATTAAAAGCATTTGTTGTCGCGCGTCAATCGTTCGCCACTTATGCCGGAGTCGGGGTCGCGGGGGCAGCAGTCGGATCAAAAAGAGGCCAGAAAACAATTTAGGTTCTTCTGGGAGGAAGACCCGGGTCCTGGTCATACTGGTGACATTTTTTTGGAATATTTAAATTCAATCATTTCTATTTAAAACATTTTTTTTAACCAATTCTATTATAGTATTAGAATATTGTAAACATTATTATTATTATAATATATTTTTTGCCTTTTAATTCAGCCTAAAAATGTCGCTACTTCATCGAGACAGTCATGTGATCGTCTGTGCGTCACATGATTGGTTGAAAGTATAAATCAAGCCGCTCGGTACTCGATTGGTTTAGTCTGGCGTCATTTTTATATTGAATTTAAAAGGCTATTAATTAAAAAAGTTTTTCTGAACGATTGGAATCGGAACTTTATGTAGAAAATGAATTCATTTTGAAAATACTTCAATTAAAAATGTAATTATTAAGAAAAACTAAAAACTAATTAGAACTGTCAATAGAGAAAATATTTTATTATATGACACAAACAATTCAATCACTGAAACAATTACGATACAAGATAATCAAAAGTTTCAAGGTTTAAAATTCAATAATCAATATTATTTCTGAAAATGAATCGACTGAGGACGAGAGGATACAGTGAGTCCAGCAGCTTTTAAAGCGGATGTTTGGACAGATTTTGGTTTGAAAACAAATGAAATCAGTTATGACTTCGTCAAGTTCTGTGAAGTTTGATAACACAGTAGATCGTTGACGTTAAATTAACACAAATTCCGTGAGTCCAAGAATTCAGAGACAGTTCTGGCTCAACTTTCCTGTCCGGATTCAAACTGGCAACCCATTTTTTAAAGTATCATAACCACTCCAACAGGTAGTTTAGTTTAAATATTTCGTCCATTTCTTTTTGGATGTTTTGGACATAGCTGTGCCTTCACCAGACAACCTTCAAAACCTGGCTGGATCCAGATGGTACAACATGTTAAAGGTGTTTCTCACAATTTCTCTGAAACTTCCCTAAAATACAACCACAACTTTTCCAGTTATGCTGTTGACAAACAGTTCAGGTCGGACAGACATTCACGGTCGTCATTAAAGTCTCAAAGAACGTTTCGAAACTTTCATAAGTAACGACGAAGCTTCATGAAACACTGTCATATTTTTGGACTGCAGTAGGTGGCGCCATCGGTCTAAAAAAATGTTTTGTGGTTTCGATAATAGATGTTCAAAGTGATAAACAATCGAGGAGACGGTGCCATCTAGTGGGCTCTGAATATAAGGTAACGGTTTCATGAAGCTTCGCCAACCCATCACTTGTACTTACCGCTGCCAAGGAGGTTATGTTTGTTTTTGTTTGTTCGTAAACAACATAACAGCAGATTTATTTGATCAGATAATAGCACACACACACACACACACACACACACACACACACACACACACACACACACACACACACACACACACACACACACACACACACACACACACACACACACACACACACACACACACACACGGCAACAACTCAAGACATCGTACACAACTTGTTGTCCGGTCACCCCGTGTCCTGTTCAAGTCGCCCCACATTTCTATTAACCCGGGGGTCGGCGCCGCCGTCATCTGTTGACTGGAGTTTACGCCGGCGCCACGACTCGGGTCCAAGAAACGAGCTCTCAGACGACGTGGCGGCGAGCGTCTGATTTATCGGCTCGTCTTTCATGGGTTGGCGCGGCGGGCACTGGCGGTGGTCGGCCTGGCACGCCGGGGCCATGCGTCTCCTCGGACGGTTAATTCACGTCACGCCGTGAGGGATGAGGCGCTCGCGCTCTCGCATTAGACTCATTAGTTAACCTAGTCGACCCCGGCGAGTTAACCACGGGTGTGTGACAGAAGGGGGGGATGGGGGGTCGGAATCGTACAATCATGGAGGTGGAGGACGTGAAAATGAATTTAAAAAAAAAACTGATTCTTGACTAAAAAGTGGGTTAAAAAGTATTTGTAAGTCGGATTTTTAAATGGTTTTCCAGGGGTGCTCCTCGGTCTCCCTTATATTAGGATGTTCCAGACGTACAGTGGGGGTCAAACTCCATCGCAAAAGGGGCCAAAAACCTTTATTCTTGGTTCCAACAAAATGTATATTAACCAGGAAGTCTGACTGCGATATTGTCCTGTTTCCTTTTTATTTCTGGTCATAAGTTAACATTTGAAGTTGAACTAAAGTGTGTATGAGTGTGTGTGTTGTTGTGATGTGTGACTTTATTGTATCGTCAGTGTGTGTGTGTTGTTGTGATGTGTGATTCTATTGTATCATCAATGTGTGTGTGTGTTGTGATGTGTGACTCTATTGTATCATCAGTGTGTGTGTGTGTTGTTGTGATGTGTGACTCTATTGTATCATCAGTGTGTGTGTTGTTGTTATATGTGACTCTATTGTATCATCAGTGTGTGTGTGTTGTTGTGATGTTTGACTCTATTGTATCATAAATGTGTGTGTTTGTTGTGATGTGTGACTATATTGTATCATCAATGTGTGTGTTGTTGTGATGTGTGACTCTATTGTATCATCAATGTGTGTGTTGTTGTGATGTGTGACTCTATTGTATCATCAGTGTGTGTTGTTGTGATGTGTGACTCGTTGTATATGGAGTGTGACTCTATTGTATCATCAGTGTGTGTGTTGTTGTGATGTGTGACTCTATTGTATCATCAGTGTGTGTGTTGTTGTGATGTGTGACTCTATTGTATCATCAGTGTGTGTGTGTTGTTGTGATGTGTGACTCTATTGTATCATCAGTGTGTGTGTTGTTGTGATGTGTGACTCTATTGTATCATCAGTGTGTGTGTGTTGTTGTGATGTGTGACTTTATTGTATCATCAGTGTGTGTTGTTGTTTGACTCTATTGTATCATCAGTGTGTGTGTTGTTTTGATGTGTGACTCTATTGTATCATCAGTGTGTGTGTGTTGTTGTGATGTGTGACTCTATTTTATCATCAGTGTGTGTGTGTTGTTGTGATGTGTGACTCTATTGTATCATCAGTGTGTGTGTGTTGTTGTGATGTGTGACTCTATTTTATCATCAGTGTGTGTGTGTGTTGTTGTGATGTGTGACTCTATTGTATCATCAGTGTGTGTGTGTTGTTGTGATGTGTGACTCTATTGTATCATCAGTGTGTGTGTTGTGTTGTGATGTGATGTGTGACTCTATTATATCATCAGTGTGTGTGTGTGTTGTGATGTGTGACTCTATTGTATCATCAGGTGTGATCATTGTGTCATCAGTGTATGTGTGTTGTTGTGATGTGTGACTCTATTGTATCATAAGTGTGTGTTTGTACAAAACTCTCTTTTCATTGAAATAATGACATTAGAAAATGATATCAAGCTCCGCCCACTGAAAGCACTTTGCTCTTCTGGAGATTAAATCTCGTTGACCATAACCACACCCATTCTGCTGTGATTGGTCGAAGCATGGAGGTTTGTCACTGCGCGTCATCAATGGTCGGAAGTCTCCACCTCCAGGAAACTCGTTCTATAAACAAAGCAGGGCGTGATTACAGCTGGAGGAGGAGTGAAGCCATTATCACATCATAATGGACTCTCGTAACCTCTCGTTCGCCCAGATTTCAGAGCAACTTTATAAAATAATAAGTTGAAAACATGGTTATGATGAGAAGTTACTGTGTATTGGAGAGAAATACTTCAACATTTGAAACATGGAGTCATGAGAGTTGAGTTTTCACATTAGTTCAACTTTAAGATACAAGTTTGTGCCATAATTTCTGTTCTTTGAATTCAAATCTAACATGAATTTCTCTTCTAGTTGAATATATAAAGTCGTTCACAAAAATAATTTTGCTCGTAACAACTTTTCTATCTGGAGATCAGATGTTGTATGTTTGTGTCCACGATCGTCCATGTGTCTCGTTCAACGTCACACATGTGCCGAGCGAGTCGTTCCATGTGTTGTTTCCTCATCCGTGTGTGACCCCAAGTCTCTCCGACACAAGTTCGACACAACAGAAATCTGTCAGACAATATGAAGTGGCGCCGCTGGCTTCAGGGTCAAAGGTTTGTGTGGACGGACGAGCAGGAACGAAGGACGGTGCCGAGGAAAGGTTTGTCTTCAAAACCTCTTTTCAGAGAAGCTTCTGGGCAACATTTGAACAGTTCCTACCAACAACATGTTTATTTATGCGGGATACGAGCGTTTTATGTCATCTGTGCTGATTCTGACATCAGATGAAAACATCATCTGGTAAAGTCTTGTGAAACCTGGTCAGGCTTGGATTAAGTAAATAATTAATTAAGTAAAAATTGGTTCATTAGCAACGATGAGATCTATATAGAAGTGAATGTGTTACATTTGAGGTTGAATTTCCAACACTGAAGTTTTACTGCATTAAAATCAGACTTTGAATTTGAAGGATCATCGTGTTTAAAACAGTTGCCTTTTATATAAACAGTTGAAATCAAAAGTTTACATACACTGTATAAAAAGACACATTTTTTTTTTTAACATGAAATCAAAATAAACGATTCCTGTTTTAGGTCAATTAGGACCAAAATTATTTGCTAAATGCCAGAATAATGACAGAAAATGGTCTAAAAAAATGATCTTTGTCATTATTCTAGCATTTAGCAAATATAAATAATTTTCGATATCCTAACTGACCTAAAACAGGAAACGTTTTTTTCTTATTTCATGTCAGACAATGACCAAAAAAATGTGTATGTGTCTTTTTATACAGTGTATGTAAACTTCTTTGTTGTTTGGTATACAGTATATATATATATATATATATATATATAATGCATCAATAAATTCAGTATAAAGTTTAACATGTAAAATTAAGTGTAAAAGTTTAAACAATTGAAAAAAAAAAGGAAATTAATTAATTCTAAGAAATAAAAAATAAAAAATCACCTACAAAACGGTTGCCATGGGTAACGTCTACTTCCTGTGACGTCATAGTGTAACCCAACAATTTTCCTTGGTTTCTCGGGTAATAATCCAGTGTTATTTATTATTACATTTCTTTACTTTATTTACATTTAATTGTTTTGTCTTGAATTCTACACAGAATTTTTTTTTTCGTTACATATTTAACTTTACACACAATTTAACATAAACAAACAACAAAAAACAAACAAATGCCATAATGTTAATGTTGTCAAAACTCAGTGTTGAATATTCAAAGACACACATTTGCTTCCATTTGCAACAAGTAATTCTTACGTTAATCAATCAAATCCAATCTCTGTATGAATCAGTGATGCTTCATGGTTCGGACTCTTTCATACTATGGTCACGACTCCACAGACGAGTCAATAGACGAGTCAAAACTCAACACTTGCTTTACGACTTGTTTTTCCTGGTCCAGGATTTGAAACCCACCGAGGTGGGAAACCCCTCGATCCATGCATCCATGCAGGAGTCGCAGCTCGATGTCTATACTTCACGGCTCCTGGATCGATACGACTCGTCCATGTGGGGGGTCGACCTGATCCAAACCTTCAGAGGTGAAGCTTGACTCGCTAGAAACCTCCAGACATGATTTGTTGGATTCTTCATGGATACAGATCTTGGGTCAGGATTCCTTGTGGACCTGAATATGTGGGGCTCACACAACAAGGCACAACAATTTTACTTGTACAAGGAGTCAAATACAGAAGCTCCTCATAGAACGTCCCGTTTCATCTAATGAGTCACGACTTGGCGTCTACATACATGAGTCATGACTCTATTTCTTCCTAAATGAGTCATGACTTGGTGTCTACATACATGAGTCATGACTCTATTTCTTTCTAAACGAGTCACAACTTGGTGTCTCCATACATGAGTCATGACTCTATTTCTTCCTAAATGAGTCATGACCTGATATCTTTATAAATGAGTCATGACCTAATATCTTCATACATGATTCATAACCTGATATCTCCATACATGAGTCATGAATTGATATCTTCATACATGAGTCATGACTCTTTATCTTTTGAGTGCATGACTGGCATCTCCATACATGAGTCACGACTTACTTGATGTCTCCATACATGAGTCATGACTCTATATCTTTGTGAAGGAGTCACGACTCGGGGTTAACGTACTCTAAACGGCTCCATACATGAGTCATGACTCTATATCTTCTTAATGAGTCATGACTGTATTTCTTCCTAAATGAGTCACGAATTGGTGTCTCCTTACATGAGTCATGACTCTTTATCTTTTTAATGAGTCATGACTTGGTATCTCCATACATGAGTCATGACTCTATTTCTTCCCAAATGAGTCATGACTTGATATCTCCATACATGAGTCATGACTCTATATCTTCTTAATGAGTCATGACTTGGGTTTTACACGGTCATGACTCTATATCTTCTTAATGAGTCATGACTTGGTGTCTCCATACATGAGTCATGACTCTATATCTTCTTAATGAGTCATGACTTGGTGTCTCCATACATGAGTCATGACTCTATATCTTCTTAATGAGTCATGACTTGGTGTCTCCATACATGAGTCATGACTCTATATCTTCTTAATGAGTCATGACTTGGTGTCTCCATACATGAGTCATGACTCTATATCTTCTTAATGAGTCATGACTTGGTGTCTCCATACATGAGTCATGACTCTATATCTTCTTAATGAGTCATGACTTGATATCTCCATACATGAGTCATGACTCTATATCTTCTTAATGAGTCATGACTTAGTGTCTCCATACATGAGTCATGACTCTATTTCTTCCTAAATGAGTCACGACTTGGCGTCTCCATACATGAGTCATGAATGACTTGATATCTCCATACGTGAGTCATGACTCTATATCTTCTTATAGAGTCATGATTGGTGTCTCCATACATGAGTCATATCTTCTTAATGAGTCATGACTTGGTGTCTCCATACATGAGTCATGACTCTATATCTTCTTAATGAGTCATGACTTGATATCTCCATACATGAGTCATGACTCTATATCTTCTTATAGAGTCATGATTGGCGTCTCCATACATGAGTCATGACTCTATATCTTCTTATAGAGTCATGATTGGTGTCTCCATACATGAGTCATGACTCTATATCTTCTTAATGAGTCATGACTTGATATCTCCGGCGTACTCTAAACGGCTCCATACATGAGTCATGACTCTATATCTTCGTGAATGAGTCACGACTCGGGGTTAACGTACTCTAAACGGCTCCATACATATGTAACTAAGATGTTCCTCCATGAATAAAATCAAGACTCGATATATTTCCTCCTCCTCGCCGGGTCACGACTCGCTAGACGTCGAGTCGAGACTCAATCAGAGTTTCCTGTTTAGCCTAAAACAAGAGATTTCGTGGCACAAATTTAAAATCCAACCATCATCAATTCTCTTAATAGCCGCGGCGCCGTGTGAGAGATTGTTACTTCCTGTGAACGCCGTGATTGATCCTCGTGTCTCGTGAGCGAGTCAGGAAGATGGAGCGAGTGTGTGAGTGTGTGAGTGTGTGTGTGTGAGTGTGTGTGAGTGTGTGTGCCTGGTTTGAGACGAAGGGAACATTTGGCATCTGACTTATTCATGAAGGCAACACAACAGGACTGTTGTGAACATTGGTGAGAACATTGCTTACATCAGAGACCGTCTGCCTCTCCTGCACTTCTCTCACACTGTCACTCTCTCCCTCTCTCTCTTCTTCTTCTTCTTCTTCTTCTCTTCCTCTGCCGGGAGGTTTTCTCTAGTCTCGCGTCCACGTCCGGTCGCATGCGATCGCATCCGACCTCGTCACCTGTCAGAGTGTTTACGCTGAGGCAGGTTCTAGAAGTATAACAAATTATATAATAACTTCATTTATTTAAAAATTTGAGCACAGAATTAAGAAATCGCTGAGTCGGAAAGATGGGAAAAGGATGAAAAACAAAAGATTACTCAAGAATATGCTGCTGATTGTATGTTTTATTTTACAAAACGTGTAGAAATGATCATTTTTCTATAAGTAAAAATGACTCAAAAGCATACATTGGTTTTAAATATGAGACTAAAACACCAACACAACACTGTAATTGATGGTTTTGAGGCACATTAAGATACATTAAGATGAAATATACCAGAAAAAAAACGTATACAAACAAATAGTTTGAATTATTTAAAATAAATCACTGGATTTTGTTTCTGAGCCATGAGTCACATTTATTTTTACATTAAAGTTGTAATATTAATACTTGTAGCAGTTCTCTGAAGAGACTTTCAACAATATTTATTATTATTTATATTTTATATGTTTCTGTTATCACTAGTACTTGGTGATTTTTATTTTTTTATTGGTAATGTTTTTAATTTTCAGAAAAAAATGATATTTTCTAACACATTTTGAAATGGAATTTATATTAAATAAAATATTACAAAATTCATTTTATGGCATAATAATTTCTTTTTTATTTAAAAATGTACTCTTTTTTTTTCAATAAAATACATATTCAAATTAAATAATTTACAATGACATTAACACTAAGGCTTATTCAAGAATTTTTGTTTGTTCTTTCTACTGCTTGACGGTCCCTTATAACAGTCGCAGTATCAACTGTACCCCCTGAACTTGATAGAATAAATGTGTTATATTCTCACGTGAATACTCTGAGAGGAAGAAAAAACAAACCTTTTGTAACGTTCTTTCAAATATTATTTTCTTTAGTCGATGTAAGTGAAGTTGTTATGATGACAAGGACACAACAAAAATACACATTTGTGTTTGTCTTGATGGGAAAATCAAGAAGGTCAGAAACCATCGTTAAACAACAACTGTCAAGGATTTATTCAGTCACTTGATGAAGGTCCATGAAGCCGAGCATCAGTTCAGTCCAGAGTAAATATTTCTGCTTCCCAGAAACCGCTCGTACTGTGAAGGGAGTCTCAGGTTTTGTCCTCTCGACGATCGAAAAAACCCGAAAACTGTCCACGACTCCCGGAGCTGGTCGAGTCCACGTCAACAGGGATCTCCCTTAAAACCCCGGCTTCTGCTCCGGAGCACGTCGGACCTTCAATAATTCACGACGTCCAAAACCTCCTGCTCACCCGCTCTCACCTCGACAACAACACCGACGTGCGAGAGGCAGCTCCTCTGACTCCTGGACTCACTCCTTGGTTAAGAGAGTTAAGAGTTAGTTTTGCCGCTGGTTACATTAACCTTAGAGTCTCCGAACGTGATCCCCTCGTCTTCTTCATCTCTCTTTTTCTTTCATCTCCTCAGAACATCTTCAGAACCTCCTCGCCTCGCTCTGCCTGTCGTCTTCTCGCCATCATTCCATTTCTATGTTTATTTTTTAATTCATTGATACGAGTAGTTAGTTAATAACTCGACGAGCAAATCACTAGTCAATTCCAAGCACCGCAGACCTCTGCCAAGCAGCTCTTTTCCAGTCAATTTTATTATTTTCCAAATTTGATATTTATTTTAACTACATATCCAAAGATACTTTTTGTAACATCGATCGATCCATCCATCCATCCATCCATCCATCCATCCATCCATCCATCCATCCATCCATCCATCCATCCATCCATCCATCCATCCATCCATCCATCCATCCATCCATCCATCCATCCATCCATCCATCCATCCATCCATCCATCCATCCATCCATCCTTCCATCCATCCATCCATCCATCCATCCATCCATCCATCCATCCATCCATCCATCCATCCATCCATCCATCCATCCATCCATCCACCCATCCACCCATTCAACCTTCTACCCATTCAACCATCCATCTATCCATCTAACCAACCATCCATCCATCTTTACATCCAATTTTCCATTCGTCCATCCATCCATCTAAGTCTCTGTCCAAACCATGTACCCATCCAACTCTCTGTCTCCCCAACCATACATCCATCTATCCAACCGTCTATTCATCCAGCCAAACATCCATCCATCCAATTGTCCATCCGTCCAACCATCCAACTCTCTATCCTAACCATCCATCTATCAATCTATCCATCCAATCATCTAACTCTCCATCTATCCACCCAACTGTC
Source organism: Callionymus lyra (assembly GCA_016630915.1). Lineage (NCBI taxonomy): Eukaryota > Metazoa > Chordata > Actinopteri > Syngnathiformes > Callionymidae > Callionymus > Callionymus lyra. Next base: position 2,584,761 of record JACEEU010000690.1, read on the forward strand.
CATTCACCCATCCATCTATCAGTCTCTCCATCCATCAAACTATTTGTCCATCCATCCATCCATCCATCCATCCATCTATCTATCCGTTCATTCATCGAACAATCGAACCATTTAACCATCGAACCATCGAACCATCGAACCATCGAACCATCCATCTAGCCATCAGACCGCCCAGCTGTCTATCATTCCATCAATCCATCCAAAAATACAAATGTCTATCGGTCCATCCATCAGTACATCAACCCATAAATCCATCCATCCATCCATCCATCCATCCATCCATCCATCCATCCATCCATCCATCCATCCATCCATCCATCCATCCATCCATCCATCCATCCATCCATCCATCCATCCATCCATCCATCCATCCCTCCATCCATCCATCCATCCATCCATCCATCCAAAAAAACCATTGCAAAGCATTGGGGGAAAAGGTTTTGGGGGTGTTTGGCAAAAAGGACCAAAAAAGGGGGTTGGGGGAGAACGGAGAATTACCGTTCACAATTAAAACACCTTTTATTTGTCCCTTCATCAACATTTAATGAAGTGTTCTGTGGAATATTTTTGTTTATTTTTTAATTATTCTGCTGACGGACAAACAAATACTGACAAAAACATAGCCTTGATATCTTGATTTTCATCAATGGAGAAGAAAGTATTTTGAACTTGGAAGCCATTCATGGAGTGTAGACCATTTTACCAGTTTAATTAAATATTTAGTTTGAGGAGACACTTCAGAAGATGACACATTTATCAACAATCCTGAAATTAAAAACTGATTAAAAAATTAAATGTAAATAAATATAATAAAGTTATGCTGTAACCTCCTTGGCAGAAGTAACAGTGGATCCTGTGGAGCTGTAATTACAGCAGTAACGTATACGGGCACCAGGCAAGTGAAGATAATAGCATAAAAGAAATCTCCCACAGAGTGTTTACTTTTCATCATTCCAGATGTCTTCAAGCTAATTAGCCAGTTTTGTACGGCAGAAGAATCAGGTTAGATGTTTATTATTTATTTATCCATACAACAGAAGCTCATTAGCCTGGAATCCTCCAGATCGTTGTCGCTTTTTCTTTTGTATGCGCTCGGCTTTAAATTGCTGCTTTCTATCCACACACGCCGCCTTTCCCGCGACAATATTGTGTCACCAGTGACATGTTGCTCGAGTCCGGATATGATCCTGAGGAATAAGAGTTGAGGAAGGAGATTTAAATACATTTAGATGTCAATATGAAATGACTCAGGATTTTCAATTGAAGAAAAATAAATACTATGAAATAGGGCTGCACGAAGACACTGTGCCTCAGGAATTTGGAAATATTTCGGCTTCAATACAGACGACAAATCCTAAAAACATGTTCTCTGCAATTTTTGGCAACAACGCGGGTGACACTACAAATCTACACAACAGCTGTTCCGCGTTATATCGCAAAATGCACTCTTTCGGTCGATTAGTTTGTAAGGATGGCTTTTTGAAACTTTGAAAGGAGTTTGACCAGATATATCAACTTCTCGCACATATTCACCCAAATTGCAATTCCAGAGACTTATGAAACTTTTATGAAGACTGTTCAGGCAGAATTGCTTTTGCACTTTAAGTTAAAAGAGTTAAAATTGCCTCTGAATGTTCAACATGATAATGTATTCTGTAATTCTTGAGTTTTTTTTAAGAATAAATTACTGTATTCTCTGCACTATGACAGCTAGAGCGCATGCGTATGACTGGTTGAGCGCGCAGCAGACTGATTTTGCGCAAAAAAAAGGAGTAAAAGGAGTGTACAACAACCAAGACACACTTGCTCAAAATGGTGGCAGTAATCTTACTCCATAGTCGTCCTCCATGATGTGCGACGTGAATCCCACCCCGTGATGACGCAATGACGCAATGACGTAATTCTGCCCATGGCGTGTCGGCTCAGTCGACGCAGAGTCATGAAATTGTTTTTAAACAAGTCACACACCAGGTAATGTTCATATATAAGGCGCTCCGGATTATAAGGCGCACTGTCGTTTTTTGAGAAGTTTAAAGGCTTTTAAGTGCACCTTATAGTGCAGAAAATACGGTACATTTTTAGGTTAAAGAAAAATATATCTCATTAATATCGATATCGCAATTCTAGACATCAATATGGAATATTGCACTAATTTACAATATCGTGCAGCCCTACTGTGAAATTACCTTAACATCCAAGGCTAGAAAGAAGCACCACCTCAGGGATATTTCCTCCACATGCCTGTGAGGGTTCAAGAGACACAACAACAGGTCACTCGTATTTTCCTGCACTTCTATTTTCCTGCGAAGACGACGCTCACCATCGTGAATCTTCCCTCCAGTCCCCATATATTCCTCTACCTGAGACCTTTACTTCATAATGTGACATTAAGTGAAAATGATTCCCGTCGTTTTTATTTAAGGCAGACAGAGGAGGAAAAGGACACCCGACAGGGCGAGAGGCTCATATTAAAACACAGGGAGACACAGCCGGAGTGACATTGAAAAGGGCAGGGCTAGAATCCGAGCAGCTAAAAGAAGAAAGGCTTCCCTGGAGACAAGACGAGTCGAGCCGACGAAATCCTCTGAAAGTGTAAGAAAAGAAAACGAACAGAGACGTCAGTGAGTCAGTGTGAGAGCCAAAGAGAGAATGAGGGCACTTTAACTTGAAACACGTATTCAGATGTTACTTTGTTAGATTTGTATGTTTGTCATCATAATGTGAAACTGCTTTGTCGCTTAGTCGCCGTGTCTGTCCTGTATTATTAATGACCACAGTTACACAAACTACAGTCTTGTACTTTGAGCCTTTTCTAACAGCAGCTACACTGTTGATACACAAACAACTAGTTGGTTTGAAGTCAGAGAGGACCCGGAGGACGTCGCTTGAAGAGGAAGCATCTCCTTAGAGGTCCCAGAGATGGATGACTGAGGCAGGGAACACACGTACAGATACATCAGGGTCGAGTGACTTGTCCTAGGTATTCCTGTGTTCCAATGTGTGTAAGTGATGGTTCACTCAAAATTCAAACTTCACTATCACTTTCAACTCGCCCTCATTTCGACAAAGGGTTGGGATTATTTTCAGAGTGATCTATGTCTTTTTGGAGTGACAGGTTGTTTGTGTTGGTCTTGTTTGTAGCTAAACTTGAGGCTAGCAGCGTAAATTTTGCGCACTGACATCAGTTTTGCCTTTAACTGAGACATTGGAAGCAAGATTCAGCTACAAACATAACCAAAATATAGAATTATTCAACCTTTTTTTTCTTAACGATTTGTCATGTCGAAGCTTCAATCCAAGATGGATGTTACAGACGAGCAGTATGGAGGCATTTGGATGTTTTTAAGTGTCTTTTTGGACGAAGATGAAGACGAAGACAACTGAGCTCCAGTCGCTACATTAAAATGAACAAACATGTTTGTCTAGAACTCTAGAAAAGAAAAGATTACTCTGAAAAATAATCCCAAACTATAGTCGACATGAGGCTTAGTAGAAAATGGGGTGATGAGGTACTAGGTGGGGAGTAGGTGGAATCCTAAAGTGTTTTAGTTAGTGCTGTACATGACTATGAATGCTGTAGATGTGTTTGACGCTAAAGGGCTTGGATCCAGAAAGTGCCGATGAGTCTGGTAAAAAAAAAAAGGAACATATCAGCCCCCTTTTATTGAGCTACACTAGTATCAAATTCAAGTCGCTGATGCTAGCCTACAAGGTACTCAGTGGGTCTCCTTTTACCGAAATTCTTTGGTAAAACCTTGCACTGAAGTCGTCAACACTTTACACCAGACTATCCAAGTTCTTCGCATGTCATACCAGGCTGGTGAAAAGACCCACAGAGAACTGTCAGTACAGGCTAAAACCTTGAGGAAGGTGGAGGAAGGAGCTGTGGTTGAGCACTTCAGGGACCTCCTGCCCCAGCACTTATCTGAACTGACATTTTCTCCTTAACACGTCTTACTCTCCGGTTCTTGATTGTAAATGATTTTGTTGCAAGTTGATCCGAAGAAAAGCATCTGCTAAATGCGATGGATGTAAACGGGTCAAAAGTCAGATATAGAACGTAGTAGACATAGAATGTATTGGGCTCAGGCCCCTGGTCCTTACCGAACGGTGGTTTTATCCCAGACTTTACTGGCTGCAGGGGTGTTATATTTTGCCAGAGGCAACACAGATGAATCAATATTGAGTAATTTCACTTGTTGACTTTTACTTAGACCGTTCGATGTTTGGAATTCTCACCATCCCTTCAAACCTTGGCAGGGGTCTTCTGATACCTTCACCGTGTCTGTCCATCACCTGTTGTCTCTCGTGAATCGGTGACTGCTGGAAAGCAGCTTTGTTTGTAGGAACAAAAATGTGATCTCAACCAACGATCCTGCATGAATCAACTCTGGCTGAGAACAGAGAAAATGGGACGGAGCCAAGAGAGAGCGGCGGGGGAAGGAGGTAGGAGGCGACGCAGTCGGGGGGCGAAAACAACTTGGGCCCTTCTGGCCTTGTTGTGTGAAAGCAGCCTCGGATGGTGTCGAGTCGTCGAGAGATTCAGTTTTCAAGTCTTTTTCAACGACGTATTGTCCGTCCTGGAACTGGATCGAGACGATCACGGGTCTCCTCACCGAACACGTAGCAAAGACCTCTCGTATGAACGGAATCCCCATGATTTGAAAGAGCCGAGGTGACGACGTTCGAGCTTTTGTTCGGATCATTAATTCATCCATGCATGTAAATGAGTCGTTAAAGATTCGCCCGCGGCTCTAATTACCTCTCGATTAGTGCGTGAGTCGCTGTTACACCTTTGTTTGCTTCAAGTGTTTCTCCAGTCGTGCAAAAATTCCTTCAAACGAGAGGCTGATGCATTGTCGGGAAGCCCTTGCTGATGAATTTCGGAACCGCTTTAACGCCGTGAATACTTGTTGCCATTTTAGGCGCGAGTAGACGACGACGGGATAAACGTAATGTGGCCGTAAACTGTGTTCAATGAGCTGTGAAAGTCAGAAGTGTGAGCACCGATGCTGGAGGAGAGACACAAAGACTTGATTTGTACGTGGGCAAAAGGTGAGAAAAGTTTAGAGGAAATTTCTGCTACTTTTTGTACTTGTAAGGAGCTAAGTTGTTGTTTGAGTCTAAGGTATCATGAACTCGTACGTTCAACCTTGGTTTGTTTAGTGGATGTCATTCATTAAAACCTCGGACGACAGAAGGTTAAGATAAAGTGGGTGTTTTATGAACAGATCGGACCGACAGACTTGATCCACTCGCTGGCACTAGATCCGGTCCACAGCTTGCAGAAGATCAAAAACCTTCTCTTGGTGCCATTTTTTACAAAATCTATCAATGCTGTAGTGTTTCTCAAGACTGGGCTTAAGATGGCCTTTTTTGCGAGATAACTGACGCGTTGACTTTAACCTATGAAGACGTCAGTGTTTAAGATAAGGGACAGAGATGATGGATGTCAACAATAAGAGTGAAACTGATGTTAAAGAAAAGGAAATAGTTTGGTGAAGTTGAACAAAAACAGAGATAATTCAGATAAATTGAGCCTTAAAGAATACAAATATATAGACAATATACTTCCTGACAGGTGGAGATACGAACATTTTGTTGGACCCGTGACTTAAGATGGTCTTGGTATTGTCGAGTGTTTGGTCAAAGCAAAATGTACTGTTGGATTATTTTTCTGCTCCTTGTAAAAGTTTTGTTGGCTCCTTGCAAACCTCAACACAGAGATTATCTTTAAAATACACTCCAATATGATGGTTCTATTCTTCAACTCAGTGGAGTTATCGTGTACGTTATTTGTGTATTCCATTTTTTCGGTGTCTTAGTCTTGGCTGAGATGGTCTCGACCCCTGGTTAGGCGTCCATTTTGGATTATTGATCATTACTGTCGGAATGTGTTTTTTTTGTTGATAAAAAGATGTTATTTTTCTCTAAAGTAAAATTATCTTGTGGCTCTTAAAACGTTCAAGACTCTTGAGTCAAGTTTATTTAAAAAATGTACCTGTAAACTAGTGAAAATGAGTGAAGAACAAACTTATTGAATAATATTTACTTTTTTTATCTGAAGGTCGGTCCGTGAATATAATGCCGACATGATATACGACAAGAGTACTGGAGTATAACAAGTAAAAATCATTGCTAATTTATCTTTAAGCATTAAAAGTAAGTAAGTAAGTAAGAGTAATATTTATTTAGTGCTTTTCCAACCAGGGTCACAAAGCGCTTTAACAATCAAAACAATACTAACAAGGACATACTCTAAAGAAAATGAGAACAACACAGATTCCAGAAAATCAAGGAAAAGCCTGAACAAATAGAAACGTCTTAAGGTGTTTTTAAAGGAGTCAGTAGACTCATCACAAAAAGAAATCTCCAGCTTAGGAGACAGCTAAAATTTCCCTTCTGTTGGAACAAGTAGTTGACAAACTAGGCCGATGGGGGTTGGGCTTAAGTAAGCGATTTTTGACTGTGTAAAGGTTTTCACTGAAGAGATTTGTGGTGAAAATAAGGAAGAGTTGGTGAAGAATGAATGTCTTTAAGTGAGGCTGGAAGGAAGATGAGATTCTAGGATCTATTGACCAGAATATTAGTCACAGATGAGTGGAGGCGAAGAAGAGTCTGCAGACGGGGTGGAGCGAGACAAACGAGGGTCTCAAACTGGACTTAAAAAAAAAAAAAAATCACTTCCACTTTCTGGAAATTACTATAATAGTAAAGCCACCGAACCTTTTGGCTTGGCAATGCATGCTGGGATGCCTCATACCGTCCTGGAAATGTTTGAATTTGAACTCGACTGACCCTGTTTTTAAACTTAAGGTCAACAGCCTCCAGAGCAGGGAAAAGGTCGGTTTATTAGCGTCACGAGGAGCTGCTGCCAGCAGGAGGCGACTCTTCTTTAACTTAACTCGTCTTCTTTCAATCGCTCTCTCTCGGTTTGTCAGCGCTAACCAGTCCCCCTTTAAAAAGAAAACCCCCTCTTTGGTTCCCCACTCATCATTAGTGACACTTCGGCTGTGTTTTGTTGCAACTTTCCCTTCTTTCCTGACAAAAATCCTACTTCAACTTTTTACCCCTTCAGACTTTTTTTTTTTTTTAATCTTTCTCCCTCGCCTTCTCTGTTCTCGCCCGCAGCACCCTGCAACGCAAACACACCGTGTTCTGAAGGGAAAGTGAATTATTGAAGCCGCCGCTGTCATTCCCTGGGCGCAGAAGTGGGCCGCGTGAGGAAGGAAGGGGGGATGAAAGAGAGGATAGATTTGTAATGACGAAGGCGAGGGAGGCTCCACCGTATTCCTACGTCTTTGGATGGAAATATAAAAAAGTGATGTATATCTCAAGGATGTTTCGCTGTCTCTTCACTGAATTATGTTTATTAGACTTTTAGGAAATATAAAAGTGCCTCGTTCTGGTGCACTTAGCTCGCCTGATCCAGGAATCAGCAGCTCATATAAAGTTTCCCCTGGTGGCTTTTATTCATGAAGATGTCGGACGATTATGTATGAGATTCGGACACTTTGTCATCAGGATTCATGAAGCCACCGCTCAGGTTTTTCCCACTTTAGCGCGGCGTGCGGAACGAGGGGCAGGAAGTGGCTTCACACGACAGATCGAGCACCTGCGAGAACAACGGCGGCGGCTTTGAAAGTCGTTTTTTTTTTTCTGCGAGCGAGGAAAGCTGTTGCTTAAGTCGAGCAGCAGCAGCGAAACAGTCCCGGGTGTTCGTGAGCGATGCGGAGAAGATTGAAGAACAACAAACGTGTTTCTTTCTTTCTTCCTTTCTTTCTTGGCGACAACAATCTTCCTGTCGCCTCATTCACGATTGAGATCAACTTCCTGTGAAAGATCTGTTGTTTATACTCACACAACTGTGAGTTTCTGCCTGTAAAATAACAATATAAAGGACAAAATATTTACTTTATAAGATTCAAATGGTTTGAAACTTGAATATTTTAATCCAAGATGATGATGACAACTATTGTATTCTGGGCCTTTATTATCCACTTTTTATGTGGACAAGTCAGTGTTTTAGACTTAAGACTTCAAATGTCCCTAAATGCTGGACAGCCCACTATGGACCTGCTATAGAGATCTCCATAGTGGGTCCATAGTGGGTCCATAGCAGGTCCATAGTGGGTCTATAGTTGGTCCATAGTTGGTCTATAGTGGGTCCATAGTGGGTCCAAAGCAGGTCCATAGTGGGTCCATAGTGGGTCTATAGTTGGTCTATAGTGGGTCCATAGTGGGTCCATAATGGGTCTATAGTTGGTCCATAGTGGGTCTATACTGGGTCCATAGTGGGTCCAAAGCAGGTCCATGGTTGGTCTATAGTGGGTCCATAGCAGGTCCATGGTTGGTCTATAGTGGGTCCATAGTAGGTCTATAGTGGGTCCATAGCAGGTCCATAGTGGGTCTATAGTGGGTCCATAATGAGTCTATAGCAGGTCCATAGTGGGTCCATAGTGGGTCCATAGTGGGTCCATAGTGGGTCCATAGTGGGTCCATGGTGGGTCCATGGTGGGTCCATGGTGGGTCCATAGTGGGTCCATGGTTCGGTCCATGGTGGGTCCATGGTGGGTCCATAGTGGGTCCATGGTTCGGTCCATGGTGGGTCCATGGTGGGTCCATGGTGGGTCCTTAGTGGGTCCATAATGAGTCTATAGTGGGTCCATAGTGGGTCCATAGTGGGTCCATAGCAGATCCATAGCAGGTCCATAGCTGGGCCATTGTGGGTCCATAGTGGGCCCATAGTGGGCGAGCACAGCCCACTAATAATATAAGAAAACAAGTAATTGTTGTGTATTTATATAAATATCTGCTCGGTATACACATTACACACTTTCTACTACATCATGTTACATTGTGTATTAAGGACTATAAGACAAGAGGCAAGACGCTATATTTTTGTATTACTATCAGTGCTTATGTATTATCTTAACCTGTGGATATATGTGTAGAAATATGTGTTTTCGTGAAGTACTTCTGTCTGTACTTATGAATAAATATGTAATACTTGTGTGAAACTGTATTAATCTATGAATTCAAGACTCGTGTTTTGCACGAGTCGACGATGTGTCGTGAATAAACCTTCATTATCCAGCAAATCGCAGCTAATTCGCTTCGGCTTTTAACCGCGATGCTGCGTTTACGCGCGACTTTACGACGCCATCAATTTTCCTCACGGATTCCCGAGATGAGAAGCTGCCGGCGAGCCGAGCCTCCGACTACACTTTGATGAACGTCTTAGTCAAACACGACCGGCGGAACAACAACACGTCCCACTGATTCAAATAAAAAAAACCCCTGACCACTGCGAAGACGCCGCACCTTAAGAGGCGTCGCTCGCTCTTCTATAATTGCAGATTTTTTTCTTTTTATTTTGGCAGCCGAGACTTTGAATCCGTGCCCAAGAAAATATGTTTTTTATTGGTGCCAAATTGAATTGAGGATTGTTTGATGCAATAAAAAGTGCGGCTCAACACGACAGCGGCGCTCGGCCGATGAACACGACCAGGCAGGTTTACTCACGGTTTCCCCCCGAGGCTTGAATTAGCCTTTGGCTCCGTTTGATTAAAACTCACCTGATATTAAACACGATGAAGTCGCCCAGTCAGTTTTTTTTCTCCCAGAATCCTCTTGGACGTGATCCATGTGAAGCTGTGTATTGATCCGTCCCGATCGATATCACGCGAAGGCGTCATATTAAAGGAGGATGTTACGTCGATCGCGGACGAGTCCGTGTTGTGTTGGTCGATGTCATTACAAGTGTTTCCATCCTCACCTTGTCATCGCTTCCTCTGAGCGATGGAGACGTTTACTCCACGGCGTGACGCCTTGAGGAGTTTGAAGTTTGAGGAAAAACAATAGTGAGATTTGAGTAAAAATGCTTGTAATGTTGATTTATACATTTTAATTCACCTTCATGACCTCTATTGCATTATAAACTATCTTTGACGATGTCATTGTACTAAAATATAATGTTTTAATCATACATTTCTCTAAACTTTTACATATAAATGTTTTTTAGTTTGATAGTAGTTAACGCAGGATAATTGTTCATTTATATCATCATAAAAATGTAATCTTGGACTCTGACTTATGAATCAAAGATAAAATATAATGTTTTAATCATACATTTCTCTAAACTTTTACATATAAATGTTATGATATTTAGTTTGATAGTAGTTAACGCAGGATAATTGTTCATTTATATCATCATAAAAATGTAATTTTGGACTCTGACTTATGAATCACAGATAAAATATAATGTTTTAATCATACATTTCTCTAGAATTCTACATATAAATGTTATGATATTTAGTTTGATAGTAGTTAACGCAGGATAATTGTTCATTTATATCATCATAAAAATGTAATTTTGGACTCTGACTTATGAATCAAAGATAAAATATAATGTTTTAATCATACATTTCTCTAGAATTCTACATATAAATGTTATGATATTTAGTTTGATAGTAGTTAACGCAGGATAATTGTTCATTTATATCATCATAAAAATGTAATCTTGGACTCTGACTTATGAATCACAGATAAAATATAATGTTTTAATCATACATTTCTCTAGAATTCTACATATAAATGTTATGATATTTAGTTTGATAGTAGTTAACGCAGGATAATTGTTCATTTATATCATCATAAAAATGTAATTTTGGACTCTGACTTATGAATCACAGATAAAATATAATGTTTTAATCATACATTTCTCTAGAATTCTACATATAAATGTTATGATATTTAGTTTGATAGTAGTTAACGCAGGATAATTGTTCATTTATATCATCATAAAAATGTAATTTTGGACTCTGACTTATGAATCACAGATAAAATATAATGTTTTAATCATACATTTCTCTAGAATTCTACATATAAATGTTATGATATTTAGTTTGATAGTAGTTAACGCAGGATAATTGTTCATTTATATCATCATAAAAATGTAATTTTGGACTCTGACTTATGAATCACAGATAAAATATAATGTTTTAATCATACATTTCTCTAGAATTCTACATATAAATGTTATGATATTTAGTTTGATAGTAGTTAACGCAGGATAATTGTTCATTTATATCATCATAAAAATGTAATTTTGGACTCTGACTTATGAATCACAGATAAAATATAATGTTTTAATTATACATTTCTCTAGAATTCTACATATAAATGTTATGATATTTAGTTTGATAGTAGTTAACGCAGGATAATTGTTCATTTATATCATCATAAAAATGTAATTTTGGACTCTGACTTATGAATCACAGATAAAATATAATGTTTTAATCATACATTTCTCTAGAATTCTACATATAAATGTTATGATATTTAGTTTGATAGTAGTTAACGCAGGATAATTGTTCATTTATAACATCATAAAAATGTAATCTTGGACTCTGACTTATGAATCACAGATAAAATATAATGTTTTAATCATACATTTCTCTAGAATTCTACATATAAATGTTATGATATTTAGTTTGATAGTAGTTAACGCAGGATAATTGTTCATTTATATCATCATAAAAATGTAATCTTGGACTCTGACTTATGAATCAAAGATAAAATATAATGTTTTAATCATACATTTCTCTAGAATTCTACATATAAATGTTATGATATTTAGTTTGATAGTAGTTAACGCAGGATAATTGTTCATTTATATCATCATAAAAATGTAATTTTGGACTCTGACTTATGAATCACAGATAAAATATAATGTTTTAATCATACATTTCTCTAGAATTCTACATATAAATGTTATGATATTTAGTTTGATAGTAGTTAACGCAGGATAATTGTTCATTTATATCATCATAAAAATGTAATTTTGGACTCTGACTTATGAATCAAAGATAAAATATAATGTTTTAATCATACATTTCTCTAGAATTCTACATATAAATGTTATGATATTTAGTTTGATAGTAGTTAACGCAGGATAATTGTTCATTTATAACATCATAAAAATGTAATCTTGGACTCTGACTTATGAATCAAAGATAAAATATAATGTTTTAATCATACATTTCTCTAGAATTCTACATATAAATGTTATGATATTTAGTTTGATAGTAGTTAACGCAGGATAATTGTTCATTTATATCATCATAAAAATGTAATTTTGGACTCTGACTTATGAATCACAGATAAAATATAATGTTTTAATCATACATTTCTCTAGAATTCTACATATAAATGTTATATATTTGTTTGATAGTAGTTAACGGAGGATAATTGTTCAAAATCATAAGTTGACCGCACCGGATAATGTTCATTTATAACATCATAAAAATGTAATCTTGGACTCTGACTTATGAATCACAGATAAAATATAATGTTTTAATTATACATTTCTCTAGAATTCTACATATAAATGTTATGATATTTAGTTTGATAGTAGTTAACGCAGGATAATTGTTCATTTATATCATCATAAAAATGTAATTTTGGACTCTGACTTATGAATCACAGATAAAATATAATGTTTTAATCATACATTTCTCTAGAATTCTACATATAAATGTTATGATATTTAGTTTGATAGTAGTTAACGCAGGATAATTGTTCATTTATATCATCATAAAAATGTAATCTTGGACTCTGACTTATGAATCACAGATAAAATATAATGTTTTAATCATACATTTCTCTAGAATTCTACATATAAATGTTATGATATTTAGTTTGATAGTAGTTAACGCAGGATAATTGTTCATTTATAACATCATAAAAATGTAATCTTGGACTCTGACTTATGAATCACAGATAAAATATAATGTTTTAATCATACATTTCTCTAGAATTCTACATATAAATGTTATGATATTTAGTTTGATAGTAGTTAACGCAGGATAATTGTTCATTTATATCATCATAAAAATGTAATCTTGGACTCTGACTTATGAATCAAAGATAAAATATAATGTTTTAATCATACATTTCTTCTAGGTCTACATATAGATGTCATCATATTTAGTTTGATAGTATTTTATATCTTCTAGAAGAGATGTTAGTCAGTCATTGATCGTAACTTGGGAAAATTATTGATTTATATCATAAACGTTCATGTATTAACCCTCGTGTTATCTCAGGGTCAAGGTGACCCGGAGGCCTGAAAACAAATGTGTTTGTGGTATCACTTGTGTTGTCTCTGTGGCGAACGACCTCTCTGGCTTCCATAAATACATAGACTCTGACACAACACAAGGGATACCACAAACACATTTGTTTACGGGCCTTCGGGTCACCTCGACCCTGAGCTAACACAAGGAATACCACAAACACATTTCTTTTCAGGCTTTTGGGTCACCTTGACCCGGAGAAGACAGAAGGGTTCAACAATAATTACATTTGATGTGATGATCTTTATTCCTTAACCCTGTGACATTAAACCGAATAAAAAACATATTTGAGAAAGAAAAATACAATTGTATATACATTTTAAATTAAACTTCAAATAAACTTAAAGGAACATGTAATATTTGGTATACATTTACTCAAAATGGAACCAGTAAGTCTAACAATAATGTTTAGCTGCTCCAAAGATTCAAGCCTAGTTTAAAATCCAATTTGTTGCAACTACACCTAAATATATATATATATATATATATATAACCTAAATGACCAATTTAACTTCTTCTCTCACCTGCATTTTGTGTAGTAAAAAAACACACACACCAGCGATTGCATCACACTGACAACACAACATTTGAGTCTCCGCCTAAAATCTCGTGTAGAAACAATCAAATGATTGAAAATAAAAAACAAGTTGCATCATGTGTTGTGATGCGGGATAAACACTTCTGAGCTGCATTTCATTTTGTTGCATGATACTGTTTGTGCAGCGACACACACTCACACACACACACACACACACACACACACACACACACACACACACACACACACACACACACACACACACACACACACACACACACACACACACACACACACACACACACACACACACACACACACACACACACACACACACACACACACACACACACACACACGGATGCTAATGAACTGTCACTAACTCGCCCGGCGCAGCATATGGTCGTCGTGACGATATCGTAACATCGAGGCTGTTGCACTGAAGCAGGATCTGAGTTCACACAGGTTTAGTGGGAACGTTCAGGTCAGGAGGTCTTGAGGGTCTTCGGTCTCGCACAGATGGTGGGACTTTACTGGTTTGCATGAGGGGACACTTTGAGAGGGTTTTGATGATCTGTGGGTTCTGGCTCGGAAGGTTTCCAAACTTTTTAAAGTCACTTTTGAAACACATCTGTGATCAAAGCAAAACTTTATAATGACACCATAGTCTAGATTCTCACATGATAGTCCCGACTCTCACATGATAGTCTAGATTCTCACATGATAGTCTAGACTCTCACATGATAGTCTAGACTCTCACATGATAGTCCCGACTCTCACATGATAGTCCAGACTCTCACATTATAGTTCCGACTCTCACATGATAGTCCATATTCTCACATGATAGTCCAGACTCTCACATTATAGTTCCGACTCTCACATCATAGTCCCGACTGTCACATGATAGTCCCGACTGTCACATGATAGTCCATATTCTCACATGATAGTCCAGACTCTCACATTATAGTTCCGACTCTCACATGATAGTCCATATTCTCACATGATAGTCCAGACTCTCACATTATAGTTCCGACTCTCACATCATAGTCCCGACTGTCACATGATAGTCCAGACTCTCACATGATAGTCCCGACTGTCACATCATAGTCCCGATTCTCACATGATAGTCCCGACTCTCACATCATAGTCCAGACTCTCACATGATAGTCCCGACTCTCACATGATAGTCCAGACTCTCACATGATAGTCCCGACTGTCACATCATAGTCCCGATTCTCACATGATAGTCCCGACTCTCACATCATAGTCCAGACTCTCACATGATAGTCCCGACTGTCGCATCGTAGTCCAGACTCTCACATGATAGTCCCGACTCTCACATCATAGTCCAGACTCTCACATGATAGTCCCGACTCTCACATCATAGTCCAGACTCTCACATGATAGTCCCGACTGTCACATCATAGTCACGACTCTCACATGATAGTCCAGACTCTCACATGATAGTCCCGACTGTCACATCATAGTCCCGATCTCACATGAGTCCAGACTCTCACATGATAGTCCAGACTCTCACATGATAGTCCAGACTCTCACACGATAGTCCAGACTCTCACATCATAGTTCCGACCCTCACATGATAGTCCCGACTCTCGCATGATAGTCCCGACTCTCGCATGATAGTCTCGACTCTCGCATGATAGTCCCGATTCTCACATGATAGTCCCGACTCTCACATCATAGTCCAGACTCTCACATGATAGTCCCGACTGTCGCATCGTAGTCCAGACTCTCACATGATAGTCCCGACTCTCACATCATAGTCCAGACTCTCACATGATAGTCCCGACTCTCACATCATAGTCCAGACTCTCACATGATAGTCCCGACTGTCACATCATAGTCACGACTCTCACATGATAGTCCAGACTCTCACATGATAGTCCCGACTGTCACATCATAGTCACGACTCTCACATGATAGTCCAGACTCTCACATGATAGTCCAGACTCTCACATGATAGTCCAGACTCTCACACGATAGTCCAGACTCTCACATCATAGTTCCGACCCTCACATGATAGTCACGACTCTCACATGATAGTCCCGACTCTCACATCATTGTCACGACTCTCACATGATAGTCCCGACTCTCGCATGATAGTCCCGACTCTCGCATGATAGTCTCGACTCTCGCATGATAGTCCCGACTCTCGCATGATAGTCCCGATTCTCACATCATAGTCCAGACTCTCACATGATAGTCCCGACTCTCGCATGATAGTCCTGACTCTCACATGATAGTCCCGACTCTCACATGATAGTCCCGACTCTCACATGATAGTCCTGACTCTCACATGATAGTCCCGACTCTCACATGATAGTCCCGACTCTCACATCATAGTCCCGACTCTCACATGATAGTCCCGACTCTCACATCATAGTTCCGACCCTCTCATGATAGTCCCGACTCTCACATGATAGGCCCGACTCTCACATGATAGTCCAGACTCTCACATTATAGTTCCGACTCTCACATGATAGTCCCGACTCTCACATGATAGTTCCGACTCTCACATGATAGTCCGACTCTAATGTAGTCCCGACTCTCACATGATAGTTCCGACTCTCACATTATAGTTCTGACTCTCACATGATGGTCTTGACTCTCACATCATAGTCCCGACTGTCACATCATAGTCCTGACTCTCACATGATAGTCTTGACTCTCACATCATAGTCCAGACTCTCACATCATAGTCCCGACTGTCACATCATAGTCCTGACTCTCACATGATAGTCTTGACTCTCACATCATAGTCCCGACTGTCACATCATAGTCCTGACTCTCACATGATAGTCTTGACTCTCACATCATAGTCCAGACTCTCACATCATAGTCCAGACTCTCACATGATAGTCCCGACTGTCACATCATAGTCACGACTCTCACATGATAGTCCAGACTCTCACATGATAGTCCAGACTCTCACATGATAGTCCCGACTCTCACATGAGAGTCAGGACTATCATGAGAGTCAGGACTATCATGTGAGAGTCGGGACTATCATGTGACACATGATAGTCCCGACTCTCACATGATAGTCCCGACTCTCACATCATAGTCCCGACTCTCACATGATAGTCCCGACTCTCACATCATAGTTCCGACCCTCTCATGATAGTCCAGACTCTCACATGATAGTCCAGACTCTCACATGATAGTCCCGACTCTCACATCATAGTCCAGACTCTCACATGATAGTCCCGTTTCTCACATGATAGTCCAGACTCTCACATGATAGTCCCGACTCTCACATGATAGTCCAGACTCTCACATGATAGTCCCGACTCTCACATGATAGTCCAGACTGTCACATCATAGTCACGACTCTCACATGATAGTCCAGACTCTCACATGATAGTCCAGACTCTCACATGATAGTTCCGACCCTCACATGATAGTCCCGACTCTCACATGATAGGCCCGACTCTCACATGATAGTCCAGACTCTCACATTATAGTTCCGACTCTCACATGATAGTCCCGACTCTCACATGATAGTTCCGACTCTCACATTATAGTTCCGACTCTCACATGATAGTTCCGACTCTCACATTATAGTCCCGATTCTCACATGATAGTCCCGATTCTCACATGATAGTCCCGACTCTCACATCATAGTTCCGACCATCACATGATAGTCCCGACTCTCACATGATAGTCCCGACTCTCACATGATAGTCCCGACTCTCACATCATAGTCCAGACTCTCACATGATAGTCCCGACTCTCACATCATAGTCCAGACTCTCACATGATAGTCCCGACTCTCACATCATAGTCCAGACTCTCACATGATAGTCCCGACTCTCACATCATAGTCCAGACTCTCACCTGATAGTCCCGACTGTCACATCATAGTCCTGACTCTCAGTGGTAGTTCATTGTCCAGATCACATGATAGTCCCGACTCTCACATGATAGTCCAGACTCTCACATGATAGTTCCGACTCTCACATCATAGTCCCGACTCTCACATGATAGTCCAGACTCTCACATGATAGTCCCGACTGTCACATGATAGTCCAGACTCTCACATAATAGTCCAGATTCTCACATGATAGTCCCGACTCTCACATGATAGTCCTGACTCTCACATGATAGTCCCGTTTCTCACATGATAGTCCCGACTCTCACATCATAGTCCAGACTCTCACATGATAGTCCCGACTCTCACATGATAGTCCAGACTCTCACATAATAGTCCAGATTCTCACATGATAGTCCCGACTCTCACATGAAGTCCGACTCTCACATGTCCAGTTCTCACAGGTCCCGCTCTCCGATAGTCCTGACTCTCACATGAATCCCGTCTACATGAGTCCCGACTCTCAATCAGTCCCGTTCTCCAGAGTCCAGCTCTAAGGTCCAGACTTCACATCAGTCGATTCTCACATGATAGTCCAGATTCTCAACTAAAATCCTACCAAGAGTCTCTTGCTCTGCCAACAAATACTTTGACGATACTTTGATAAAGTAACTAAAAGAAGTTCACAGCAGCAACAAAAAGACAAAACTCTTAAAGTGAACTGAAAAAGGTGGCGTCGCACGATAAGACCCTCCCTGTGAGGTCTTGTCACTGCAGCTACACTCACCGAACACGCCTTCGCTCGGTCGTCCACAGGACGCTCACGGGTTCGACCACAGAATACTTGACGTCGTCGACCGTTGCTCTCGTTTCTCACTGCGATGAATATTTGAAGAGCGTTCGCGCGGCCATGTTTACGGCCTGATCGGACATGATTCAAACTCTCTGTGTTTTAACTCAATATTTCATGGTTTTTACTTTAAAAATGGAACAATACTTTAGACTCACACCTGCACACACACACACTTGCTGACTCACACCTTCACACACACTTGCTGACTCACACCTGCACACACACACACACACACACACTTGCTAGAAGCTTCCCTCAGGACTTTTGTCATGAATGAATATTGGATTTCCCTGATGTTCCCTTTTATAAAAGTGAAAATTTGAGTCAAAGGACCGTCAGGCTTATTGACTAAAATGATCTCATACACACACACACACACACACACACACACGTACACACTCACACACACACTCACACACACACACACACACTCAAACACACAGAGGTCCTAATAGCCTCATTATTCATCCCTGTGTGCTGCTCATGAACTCAAAACAGCCAAAAGGAGTAAAAGCAAAACACATCACACGCAGAAAACCATCAACACTTTTGTGTTTGTGTGTGTGTGTGTGTGTGTGTGTGTGTGTGTGTGTGTGTGTGTGTGTGTGTGTGTGTTTCCCTTCATCTCTTCTCTCTTTGTTTCTTCTAACAGCGTCAAAAAAGAATCATTCCTGCTCACATGTGGTGAAAACCTCTGTGTTTTTGATCTCATTTTAACATTGAAATCAACTTGAAATGAAGTAAAATAAACACCTTTATTTATCTCTATATACCTCTTTATATCAATATTAAATCAAATCTTAAATACAACTTAAATAAACCTTGAAATCAAACTTGAAGTATCTTTAAAATAAAACCTAAATTAATCTTAAAATAAAACTCAAATAACCTTCAAATAATCTTAAAATAACGTAGAAATACAACTTGAAATAAAAACTTGAAATATAATCTGAAATAACCTTAAAATAAAACTTGAAATCAAACTTGAAATACAACTTGAAAATAACCTGAAAATAAAACTTGAATTAATCTTAAAATAAAACTCAAAATAACCTGAAAATAAAACTTGAAATACAACCTGGAATAAACATATAATACAACTTGGAGTTACCTTTAAAAAAAATTGAAATAAAACTTCACATAACGTAGATATACAACTTGAAATAAACCTTGAAATAAAACTTGAATTAATCTTAAAATAAAACTCAAAATAACCTGAAAATAAAACTTGAAATGCAACCTGGAATAAACGTATAATAAAACTTGGAATTACCTTTAAAAAACTTTGAAATAAAACTTCAATTAACGTAGATATACAACTTGAAATAAACCTTGAAATAAAACTTTAATTAATCTTAAAATAAAACTCAAAATAACCTTAAAAAAAAATAATTGAAATACAACCTGGAAAAACCTTTAATTAAACTTGGAATTACCTTTAAAAAACATTGAAATAAAACTTCAAAAAAACATAGAAATACAACTTCAAATTAAAACTTGAAATAACCTTGAAATAAAACTTCAAAAAACATAGAAATACAACTTCAAATTAAAACTTGAAATAACCTTGAAATAAAAACTTTTAATACAACTTGGATTAATCTTAAAATAAAAGTCAAAATAACCTTGAAATCAAACTTGAATTAAACGTAAAATCTACTCAACATAAAAACTAATGAGGTTTCAAACGTAAGGAATCCTGTAAACGGTTTCACTTTGAGTCGTTAAACAACGTGTGCAGATGAAACTCATTAATTCAACTGTTAAAAAACTGCAAAAACATCCTTTTGTTGTCCATAAATGATCGTTCTAAGTGCTCATTAAAAGTGTGTATCAATCGTTCCGGCTGATAAAAGTAAAAAAACATCATTGCAGTTTTGACAGACGCTCGTGGAGCGACGCCTTCGCCGTCCTTCGTGCCGTAAAGACTTCTGAGCCAAATCAACGTAGCCTTGAGCCACGAAAACTAGGAAGCGGAGAAGTGGTCGACTTCCTCTCCAGGAGATGCTTTTGTCATTGTTGTTCTGACCTTCTTTGCGGCGGCTCTGAGCGACTAATTAACACTCCGAGAGGGACTTAATCTGACGCCAAGTGTTCTAATAAAAATGAAAGTCGTGCAGCAGAAAAAAAGGCAGGATCCGGCGGGGGAAGGATATTTTGATACCAGAGTGTGTGAGAGATGAGTGGAACTAAATGCTTCTTGAAGTGTCGTCGAGTAGATCCACGGTTAATGGATTTAAAAGATTTCATCAGCTTTACTGTGTTCCTGGGCTGAGAGTATTGTGAGTTTTTACTTTTACTAAACTCAACTTCCCACTAATGAGGCTGTTCGCTCGGAAAAAACACGTGTTGTAGTCGAAATATTAAAGGTTCCTTATGTTGATCGAAGGTAAAACCTCACGTGAAGTAAAACATATACAAAGTAATATCAACAAATGTTTTTAAAAACTCTTTCCGACTTCTTTATCCACCGCTGACGTGCTGCTTGGCTGCTTCCCCGCCCTCTAACGGTGCTTAATCAACACTTTTAAAATGGTGTCGGTGCATGAATGTTGCCCAAAATGTTGCTTCAGGAATTAAAAAAAACTTGTTTTGGACGTGTTTCCACTTTGTACATGTTATGTTCTGTCAGTATTATTTTTGTGGTTAATTTATGTTTTAGTCTTTGTCTAGTTACTGTACTGGTGTAAGTCAAACATCTTCCTGCAGTTTGACAATAGTAAGGTGTAAATTAGAAAAATGTCATTACTGACCTATTAATCTAATAAAATAAACAGAATCTGTTTAATACTTTAAAAACTTGACATTTGTGGTTTGACCAGAGTTTCTGGATTTTCACCTTCACTTCCCTTTCATCCCGTGATGTCCGACTCAATCACACAAGAGTCTAATCATCCATGAAATGACTTTCCTTCAACATCACCTTTACCCCTTATTTGAAGTCTCTCCATGATTATTGACATCCATCATCTCTCTTCCTTGTCTTATCTTAAACACTGTGTAATAGGTCAATATATGAACATTAATCTACTTCAAATCTGAGTCAAATACGTAAACACAGAAAGAAGCAACAAACTTTGTGTCCTAAACAAACATAATCTTTATTTAGTCATCATTTTTCGAATTGTATTCGATTTCTTGTTCGGAGAAATAAGTGGTCGAATCAAAGTTTTAAACATTTTCTGTTGAATTTAAAAATATATATTTTGTCCAATAGTTTTTTCACTGGTCGTTTGCTGCTCACTATAATGAAAGACATGCAAACAATATCACATCTAAACCCCCTTTAAGCCGAGGTCATCAACAATGAGTCTGGTTCTACTCTAGGTTGTTAAGTGTCTGGAGGTTACTTATTGTAATGATAAAAAAAACATATGAATAATAATAAAATACTATAACAATAAATAAATATATAAACTAACAAAAGAGAGAAAAAGAAAAGAAAGACGATTTTAATATATAAAAATATGATATATATATATATATATATATATAGAGAGAGAGAGAGAGAGAGATCAAAAAATTGTAAAATAAATAAAAAAAGAGAGAAAGAGAGAGAAAGAGAGAAAAGTAAAATAATACATATATATAATATTTATTCGTATTATATATATGTGTATATACTGTATATACTGTATGTATATATATAAATAAAAGTAAAACATAACAAATAAAATTAAATAAATAAACAAACAAAATAGAGAAAAATAAAGAGAAACAAAGACATTTTTAAATTAAACTAAGCTCTATAAAAAAAGAATATATATCTATACACAACAAATATTAAAAAATATAGTAAAATATAAATATATACATATGTGCTTATAAAAAATAATAAAGATAAAAAAAATAATTAAATATATATACTGTATATATATTTATATATAGCTCAAATACAGTATGTTTTATAGATAATAGTAAAATAAAAATAAATAAATAAACAAAAAAGATAATGAAGAAAAATAACAATATAATATGAGCTTCATTCCAGGCCTTTCAGAATCTCATAGACGTGTCGTGTGAATATTCTGAGGCAAGAAACCAACAAGGTTTCAAACAGATGAAGTCCAGTAATGACTACAAGCTAATATGAAGTAGAGCATTTACCTGCGTGTGTGACTCACGGTCCTTACAAAGGTTTTCATCTGTGAAGCATCATTTAATCGATTGAGAAACGACATACGAACAGCGTTTTTTATTCCTCGTCATAATGACCTCTCACTCGTTACAGTCGTCGGAGAGTGATCATGTGATCGTCCCTCCATCATGTGATCGTCCCTGCATCATGTGATCGTCCCTCCATCATGTGATCGTCCCTCCATCATGTGATCGTCCCTCCATCATGTGATCGTCCCTCCATCATGTGAACATTTCATCCTTTCATAGTGTCTTAGTGGCTTTTATACGTGACTCCATTCTACCTTTTGTTACCAACCTTCATACGCAGAATTAAACCTGACATTTCCAAGGTTCCAAGAGCCACTTCCAGGAAGATTGTTTCTAAATAATCCATGTTTACATTCTCTGGTAAAATAGTATGAATTCAACGTGAGATATTCTGAGTCTGAGGTCCTTTATAAACATGGACTTGTGTTTCCAGACGAACGAACACATGCGTTTATGGACACAGTTGTGCGTCTTCGGTCTCTACGTCTCAGCGTGACGGGAAAAATAAGATGAAAAGTGTATTTTAAAGAAGGTTCAACTAGAGAAACTCTATGTCTTGCCTTTATATTAAAAAATATTATTATTTAAAAAACAAAAAAAGGAACTTCAGTCATTCAAGAATTGAGATTTTGTGTCATGGCTATTAATTTGACTTTTATTTTGAAAACAGGAAATGTCATTAAAACCAATTATCATTGAGATTTACATTTTTATTTCAATAATTTGAAACTTTAATTTCTTCCACTGTGGGACGAAAAAAGGAATTATTTTATATTAAAGTGTGATGATGAAGGGCCTCTCAGACAAATAGTGAGAAAATGTATTGAATTTATACATGTTTAATAGAGTACAAAAAATCTGCTATTGAACCAAAAAATAAAATTGAAGATATATTAAAGTTCTAAAAACAAGTATCTCCCTGATACACTTGTTTTTAAGGTAAAGGTAAGGTAAAACTTTATTGAATGTTTTACCAGTGATATGTTGATGAAGCTTCATGAAACAGTGTCATTATCTTCAGAGTCCACTAGATGGCGTCTCTGCACTATTTTACTTTGTTTTGAACAACTGTTCTAATGAAACATAATTTTTAAACTGATGGCGCCACCTACTGACCTCTGAACAACATGACACTGCTTCATGAAGCTTCATCAACACATCACTAGGTTTTAACTTAAGTAAATATAAAATATACTTGAATGAGGAACATTTTTTTTGTATCACACATCCTACAAAAAAGTATTTTTGATTCAGATGCATCTTTTATTTTTGCTAGAACATTTTGACTCTAATTTTCTTAACCCTTCTGTTACCCCAGGGTCATGGTGACCCGGGGTTCCTCAAAACAAATCAGTTTTAAGGTATCCCTTGGGTCACATTGACCCCGAACTGAATCTAAACCAAACAAATACACTTTATTACTTCTAACGACATTTACCGACAAAATAGATTTTCCTTTATGTGTTTGTTTAAAGTGTAAAGAGTAAATCAGTTGGTTTAGATTGTTTTGTCTTTCAAAATAAAAGCAATCACCGTTGTTCACACACCAGGGAAGACGATGTTGACTCACAGCAGAAACTGAACTAATCCACCATTGACGTTAACGCTAATGATGGACTACTGAAGCTTCATGAAACAGTGTCATGCTGTTCAGAGGTCAGTAGGTGGCGCTATCTGTTAGAAAAATTATGTTTAATTAGAACAGTAGCTCAAAGGAAAATAGTGCAGAGACGCCATCTAGTGGACTCTTAAAGTAATGCCACTGCTTCATGAAGCTTCATCACACCATCACAAGTTAACGCTCCCACAATTCCTTGCTCTGGGGATCAAATTCTAGCAACCCTAAAACAACATCCAAAGAACGTGTTATCATGTGAACCTTCTCTGCTCCAGGACGCCCCCTTGCTGTACACCCATGATACTACAAATACAAACCTTCATTACAAACACATTATAATCGCTCAAACGGTGAGAGGTTGAGGGTTCAATCCCAGTTATGGATGCGATGATTTCATCGTCTGTTATTAACCTGATTGCTGCTGATGGTGAGCTGGAACGCTGCGTCGCGGCCTACTCCCATCGGTGCATGATTGCACACGTGAGTCACTTTGATGTATGCAAAAAAACACCTCTTTTTGGCTCTTTTAGGCTGTTTACCTCATACACTTTTTTTTACTGAAATTAATAATTCATTCCTTTTCTCTGAAGCGAAATCTGCAACTAAATTGGTCGAACCTTTAAAAGCAAACACAGCACTTACAGAATCTGCTTCAATCAGCAGGAATATAAGTTTCTCTTTTAATCATAAGCAAATTATATTTTCCCCTCATACTTTGTTTTGTGTGACCGACCCCAGTCTCTCTCTCGCCCTCGCGGACGCTCGCCCTGTTCAGGGAGGCGTTGATGCATATTTATGGACTCGCGGCTCATCCGTTATTCCCCGTGTGCGACTCCGCTAATAAACATGTCCGTTGTCACCGGCAACACAAACAGCAATAATTTACAAAGTGATTCATTCACAAATTTATCCCTTGAACTTTTTGCTTACATCCTTTTTCTCTCCCCGGCGGAGGAAGGACGGGTGATTAATCGAGGGGGTACAACCCAGACCCCCCCTCCCGGCCCCGCCCCCCCACTTATTTGCATTGACGCTCAGTCACTGAAAGAGAAACAACACAAAAGAACATTCATTTAAGGGACAGTTTCTCTTTAAAAGACGATGTTAACACGTGTTTTTTGTTAAAACGATTGAGATGTTTCAGTGTCGCTGCTGAAACCACCAGAGTCACCGTTTAAATGCTCACTCTGTTCTGGAGCCTGAAAACAAATGAATTACACTTGTTTAGTTTAACTGGAGACAAAAAACATAATTTGGTGAGCAACAGTCAACAAAACAAAGTAAATGAGAGCTTTGATAAAATGGGGGAATTAGAAACGTATACTATAAGAATATTAAATTCATAGACTTATTATAACCGTCCACAGGTTTTCACATTTCACATTTTACTCTGCACTATATAAATAGATAAATTGCTTTTTAATTTGTTGCTCAATGTTACACATTTGTGTTTGACGAAACCCTTCAATGACAATGGAAATAAAATAATAATTCTGATTCTATTTGTATAGCGCTTTTCTAGACCAGGGTCACAAAGCGCTTAAACAATCAAAACAATATTCAATAAAGTATATACTTTAAAGGTCAAGATATAACTAATAACACAACAGGAGTTCCAGAAAATCAAGGAAAAGCCTGAACATTGTATATTTTATTATTTTATTTTATGATGCTGAAAATAACTATGAACAAAACATGTTAATATAATGAAATATAATAAAATGTTTGTTTTAATCACCATCAGATCATGTTGGAAGGTACAGAAAAACTTTGAACATCTTTTAATCAGAACTCAAGTTCAAATGTATGACATAAAAAGCTCAGAATGTTGTTTAAAATAAGTGCTTATACACTTTTCTACATTATCTATAGTTTTCTTTTGACCTCCTGAGAGCTCTGCTTGTACAGCTGAAGGGCCACATCGAGCATTAACCTGTTTTATTATTGATTTAAGTGTTTGGTTGATGGTTCACTTCAGTTTTTATTATATTGTGATTCCATTTTATATCCATGATTTGTTCCCTGACTACAGGCCCTGAGGCCTTGATGTAATCTGTTGATACAATAAGTATCACAATACAGGGACAATGATATATCGTGATAGTAGTATATATGTGTAGTATTTTCGAGTACTTGACTCTGGTGTTGTAGTATTTACAGACCACATGACTCTTGACGAAGTCGTAACTGCTTTCATTTGTTTTCAAACCAAAAAAATGTCCAAACATCAGTTTTAGAAGCTGCTGGACTAATGTATCCTCTCGTCCTCAGTCATCATTGGGATCTGGCAGGTAATAATTGTTACAAATGCCCTGAATGCATGATAAATTGTAAATTACAAAAAAAAACTTTATTGAACCGTTAACCATTGAATTATTTTTATATTATATAGATATCTGTTCATTTCCATTATTTTTTTATTTATATTTTTTTAAATTTAATTTAACCTTGTGCAATCTCAGCCAAAAGGGATACCACAAACAAATTTGTTTTCATGTTTTCAGGTCACCTTGACCCTGAGATAACGCGAGGGTTAAAACCCATTCAATGCTGTCAAATATCAATTCAGTATCGTAAAGTAAAGTAAAATGGAGATCTACGGCCGTATCAATATTTTCTCGAACCCCTATGATCCACTTTATATTACCAAGATTTAGTTTTGGTTTACTTCTCTGAACTTCTACTTAATCTGATCTTCACATACTTAATCTAAGTCAAGTCCAGGGGGCAGTACCCCGGCAAGGAAGCCAAGACTTCCCTTTCCCCGTTTTTTTTTTTTTTTTGGTCTGGAAAAGCGCTTTATAAATAAATATTACTTACTTTGACACCAACAGGAAGTGCTACATGTGACGAAGCCGCTGATTGGCTGAAGCTGTTTTACTAATAATAACACACAACTGTACAATGAAATACAAACATTCGAGTTCAGAAATAATTCGCTTTTCAAATAACAAAAATGTTACAATTTTTCTAAAATGTTTCTATTTGTTCAGGCTTTTCCTTGATTTTCTGGAACTCCTGTTGTGTTGTCAGTTTTATCTTGATCTTTAAAGTATGTACTTTATTGAATAATGTTTTGATTTTTTAAGTGCTTTGTGACCCTGGTCTGGAAAAGCGCTTTATAAATAAAAATTACTTACTTACTTACTTACTTTTTCAAGGCAGACCAATGACGCCATCAGACCCGTTCTGTCCATCCCACTGTTTTCAGGAGCTCCTTGAATTCAGAACCAACTTTGATCCGATTCTTTGGACGATCATAACGACGTTGGACTAAACCGCCAGAGATGAGTTGAGTCGAGTCGTCTTTAAAACAATAGAAATCAGGTGGACGAAGAAAGACGAATTGTCAGCCTGCCAGATCTGCAGTACTTCTTTGATTGATGATGACATCATCTTGTGGGCGTGACCTTGTGGAAAACAATAAGCAATTAAATCAAGCTAAAAGCTTCACCCAATGAGCCATCATCCACGTATTTGATGGCGCCGTCGGACCTCGGGGGTGTTTGAGGGAAGAGCGATAAATTATTAGCCGTTAATGGCAACACGAAGAGATGCGGCAGCGTCGGGCGTGTTCCCGTCGAGCGTCTGTTTCGCCCGGAATTTGTTTCACGAACACGACGCTCTGGGAGTGAAATTGATTTTCGTTCTATTTTCTGGACGTTTACCTGATTTTCAACGTGTGTTTTTCGGGAGCGAGAGTCTTATCTGGTGGGACGTCATCGTTCAATCACTCTTGACTTACATTCTGTGCACGTGCACTTTTACGTTGCTTGACTGAAATATGTAGATGTCGATACACAATTACAGCGTTTCATCATCTGCCAAAAAATACATTTTGTAAGACAGATTTGTATCCTCTGATCCTCAGAATACAATTCTATTACAAAGGTTCTTTAGTAAGTAATTAAGTATTTAAGGGAAAAGCACAAATAAAAGAGTCTTCAGATGTTTCTTGAAGGAGTCAGTAGATCATCAAACACAGATGTTTCTTGAAGGAGTCAGTAGATCATCAAACACAGATGTTTCTTGAAGGAGTCAGTAGATCATCAAACACAGAGATGTTTCTTGAAGGAGTCAGTAGATCATCAAACACAGATGTTTCTTGAAGGAGTCAGTAGATCATCAAACACACAGATGTTTCTTGAAGGAGTCAGTAGATCATCAAACACAGATGTTTCTTGAAGGAGTCAGTAGATCATCAAACACAGATGTTTCTTGAAGGAGTCAGTAGATCATCAAACACAGATGTTTCTTGAAGGAGTCAGTAGATCATCAAACACAGATGTTTCTTGAAGGAGTCAGTAGATCATCAAACACAGAGATGGTTCCAAAGCTTAGGAGCAACAGTCTGGAAGGATTTCTCTCCTCTGGTCCTGAAGGAGTCAGGAACCATCAGTTAGATTCTGATCTCACAGACCTTACAGAGCCCAGCTGGGGTGTAAGTCTGGATCAGATCACTGATGGAAGGTCTGACCATGAATAGATCTGAAAGTAAGAACCAGAATTTTAAAATGATCCTGAAAGAAACTGGCAGCCAGCGAAGAGTTTGAAGGAGAAATGTGAGTTCTTCACAGCGCCGATGGCGCAGAGTTTTGTATGAACTGCAGGCGAGACACATCCTTCTGGTTTAAATTTTAAAATTACCTTTTTTTTTAGCTCAGGTCTAAGAAGCCCCTGAGAGAGGATTGCTATTTTCTTGCTCACTGTAAGAAATGGTGCTAGAAGTAGGATGGTCAAAAGCGGACAGGATAAAGAATGTGAACCACTTTGTTAGGGACCCATGGAGATAGGGCTTCTTTGTATAAATGTTATTTATTGTATGATAATGGTCACACCATCTTAAGGATAAATGTCATACCATCAGTAGGTGTTTAATAAAAGGATGTTTTGTTCTTTACAGGTTCAGATTATCTTATTATTATTATTATTTTGTTTCAGTTCAGTTTCCTTCTGACGCACCTGCAGTGCTAGTGACAAGGGTCTCACTAAATATTTGAACATTTCCAGGTGAATTTGGGAGAAGATTTTGATGATGGATTGATACGCCAACATAGTTAAGTGTAGGACTGCGTGATGTACCAGAAACCTGGCTTTCATCACGAGCAACAAGGTTTCTGACCAGGCAACTCAATAACCACGGGTGGTTACACAGAGTTCTTGACCTCCTTATGTTCCTCATAATGGAGACTGATTGTCACCATTATTATGCTTTGATTGACATGTATTTAACATCAACCAGAGTCCAAGATAATCACCTTGTGTAAAGACGCTGTTTTCACCTAGCAAGTCAAACGGGACCATTTCTACAGAAGTATAATTAGAACCATGAGTGCCGTTGCATTGTTACCTACCATTATCAACAGGTGAGCAACAGCAACATGAACTTTAAGTGTGTTATTTCGAGGTGAAGCTTTGTTGCTTTTAGCTTACCTGACTTTTAACGGCAATATGGACCACTTCAGTTCCTAAAATGAAGTCTGGGCTCCGTGGTGTCGTTTCCATGGTGACCATTTTTGGTGGAATTGAATGGTAAACCATTCCATCCCTCTACAGGAGAACAACAGAAGACATAGTGTGGTATGTTCTGTGGTGAGAAGCATGTTCATGCATCCACCAAAAACCAACTGAAAACGTGACTAGACTAAGGTAAGAAGGAGTACCTACGCTGACCCAGGGGTTTACTTCAGAACAATCCTACCTGATGTCTGGATCCACTGGTTCCAATCCTTTATATGTCTTTTTGGTGACACAGTTTCCTTGTTGGTGACTCTGGTTCACCAAAACACAGATGTAATACACCAGAATCATAACCAATCCCAGCACAACTCTGATCGATATGCTGACTACAAAGTCTGTTTTTAAAGTGACTAGGCGTTTCATCCCTTCTGTCCTCGATCCACAACAAAAACACAGCCAAAAAAACATCCCCTTTCTTCTTGATTTTTGTAAATTTTAGTAATTTAGAGCTATTCGGCTGTTTTTAGTCCTGCTGTGTTTAGCTCTTAGGATTTCGATTCGGACCAAAGCCTGCTTTGAAAGTAACTTCCCTCCCCGAAACCCCGGGGGAAAAATGAAGCCGCCGTTTTAGGCCGGGGGCTTTACGAATTGACCAGAACTTTTCCTGTTGCTTTTCAATCCAAGATGGACGTTACAGTCGAGCAGTATGGAGGTATTTGGATGTTAAGTGTCTTTTTGGACAAAGATGAAGGTGAAGACCACTGAGTTCCAGTTACATTAAAATGAACAAACATTATTGTCTAGAACTCTAAAAAAAGGAACAGATTACTCTGAAAATAATCCAAACACTAAACTATCACTTCAAGGGTTTTTTTCTCCTTCAAAAAACCTCCCCAGCAAATTTCTGTTTAACTCGCTACATTAAAATGAACAAACATTTTTGTCTATAACTCTAAAAAGGCACAGATTGTTTAGACTTAGTTGACAGTACGGTGAGTAGAACATTTTGGGTGAACTATCACTGTGAGTCAAACTGGAGTTAAGACGAGTTAACTTTCCGTCATGGTCTGAATGTGCCGATGGTGGTCTTCATTTTTGAAACCAGGGCGCCTGGACTAACCTTTCCCTGCTCACCTGACTGTGATGGTATGAATAAATAATCCCGTAAACTACCCTGAAACAAAGTTGCTTAACAGCTGCTCTGTTATGTACAATGAAACCCACACCTTCGCTCCCGCTTCCAGGACGAGGTTACATCATCAGCACGGCACTGAACTTTGGTGAAGTTAAGCTTCTCATGCATGGATCTCACGTTCCTAACATCCCTCCGACACACACAGTGATACACATAGAATGCCATAGGGTTGTTCTCCCCTTAAGTAGTCATCCATATTTGATGGTGTGACAGTTCCGCATCAGCACTAAAACCTGGCTTCCATGCAAAGGGAGACAAATCCGAGCAGAAGGGCATGTAAGAGTGCACGGCTCTGCCAAGGCCAATAGCTGTTTCCACATATAAATATATAAATATATAAATATATCTATCAGCGGGGAGGCCATCATTTATGTCTGAGTGGAACTATTAGCTTTATTAGGCAGAGACTCTGTTGGCACATTTGGACCTGAATCACTTTACTAGGATAAAAAAATATAATTAAACTTTGATCAGTTCGCCAAATGCCGTGGTTACAATCTTTTAATTTGAAACATTTTTATCCACTAAATTAAACAAGACGTTATTGATCAACCACTTGCAGGAGAAATCATAAAAGTGTGGCATCTAGTTCCCCCCCTTTAACACCCCGTCCTTCAGAATTAATGATATCAAGTACTGCTCCGTTTTCTTTCTTGGACTCCAGACCATCATGATCATTGATCCTGATCCTGATCTTGATCCTAATCCTTTCCTTGATCCTGGTCTTGATCCTAATCCTGATCTTGATCCTGTTTTTTATCCGGATCATGATCCTGATCCTGTTCTTGATTCTGATCTGGATCCTAATCCTGAACCTAATTCTGATCTCGATCTCAATCCTGATCCAATTTATGATCCTAATACTGTTATTGATCATGATCGGGATCCTAATCTTGATCCCGATCCTGTTCTTGATCCTGATCTTCATCCTAATCCTGTTCTTGATCCTGATCCGGATCCTAATCTTGATCCAGATCAGAATCAAGTACAGGATCAAGATCCTGATCTGAATCATAATCTTGACCCTGATCCTAACCCTGTTCTAGATGCTGATCCTAATCTTGCTCCTGCTCCTAATCTTGATCCTGATCCTGATCCTGTTCTTGATCTGATCCGGATCCTCAGATTAGGATCCGGATCAGGATCAAAATCAATATTAGGATTGATTTTGATCCTGATCCTAATCTTTTGGATCCTAATCTTGATCTTGATCCTCTTCTTGATCCTGATTTTGATCCTAATCCTGATTTTGATCCTGGTTTGGATCCTAATCTGAGGATCCGGATCAGATCAAGAACAGGATCAGGATCCGAATCTTGATCCTGATCCTGTTCTTGATCCTTATTTTGATCCTAATCCTGTTCTTAATCCTGATCCAGATCCAAATCTTGATCCTGATCCTTTAAGATATGAATGTTGTAGAATAAGGTTTTATCATCAAGTTTATTTGTGGCTCCAGCTCAGTCCACTGCAGTAAAACTGGACTAGAACCGCCTCTGCCAATAAGTTGTATTTGGGCAGCGATGGTTCTCGGGTCGAAACACTAAAGAGATTCGTGTGTAAATCTTCTTTTTCAAATAGAAACGCAACCTTTTGAAACCCGTCCTCTCCGGTGGTTCCAGTTTGGACTCTCAATTAAAAATCATTCTGAATTAATGAAGAGAAATATTCGAAAAACATCATTAAAAATGTAAATTCTACGACGAGACGAAGTTTGTGTTAATGAAGAGATTAAATATTCCCCAAAAAAAGACACATTAAAAATTGAACCACCCCAGTTTAGTAGCTTTAAATATTCCATAATCATCGACGTACAGCATCGGTGAAGTCACACGACATGTTCAAGATTCGAGATTTTATCGAGTTTCATCCGTTCATTGTTCATGTGAGGACGATCGTCACCTTCATGAACCCGTCCTCAAAGTGCAGGTGAACTTTCCCGCAGCTTCTCCCAGGAATGTTATTACCTGCGCTGGTCCGGTATCGATCCCGTTATATACACTCGGGCGTGCGGCCGCTAAATAATTCAGTTTGGTTAAATAGGACTCGTGCATTATTCACCAGCGTGGCACAGTGTAATTAATATTGTAGAGATGTGCGACGGGGCCACGTCTGTGACGCCACTTTCTTCCTCGTGGTCACGAGATTCTCTTCAGACTTGATTTGAAGTTTTTCTTCACCGCCTTCAGAAAAAAACAGCATCATGGGATTCGAACCAAACAAAAAAAAAACTTGCAAGTTTTCATAGTGACACAGTTTCCGTGGTGACCCACATCGGTCCCACTGATACTGCAGAGCCACAGTGTGTGTGTGTGTGTGTGTGTGTGTGTGTGCGTCTCTTCTGTAGCTTCCATGCAACACCGTCCTTGAGCCGCTGAAACAATGGTGTGTACCATAAGAGCGCGACATAACGAACACAATAACACGACGTCTCTTTAGACACAAATGAATGTCGGTGCCGCACAAGTGCACAACACACTCGTGTGTGAGCAGCAGGAAGATGAATTGAGAAGAGGAACATATAAGGGTAAGTTTTTCAATCTTGGACTTGCATAAGTTTGACCTTTAAAATACAAATTAAGAATTGGGGAAAAAGTTGGAACCGAGTTATGCTTGAAAGGCTTAACCATAGATTGACACTGTTGCAAAAAATTGGAGGGTTTGAAATGTCAACTTATGTGTTGATTTATTGTGTGTTGTTGTGATGTGTGACTCTATTGTATCATCAGTGTGTGTGTCTGTTGTTGTGATGTGCGACTCTATTGTATCATCAGTGTGTGTCTGTTGTTGTGATGTGCGACTCTATTGTATCATCAGTGTGTGTGTGTGTTGTTGTGATGTGTGACTCCATTGTATCATCAGTGTGTGTGTGTGTTGTTTTGATGTGTGACTCTATTGTATCATCAGTATGTGTGTGTGTTTTTGTGATGTATGACTCTATTGTATCAGCAGTGTGTGTGTGTGTTGTTGTGATGTGTGACTCTATTGTATCATCAGTGTGTGTGTGTAATTGTGATGTGTGACTCTTATCATCATGTGGTGTTGTTGGATTTGACTTAGTATCATCAGTGTGTGTGTGTTGTTGTGATGTGTGACTCTATTGTATCATCAGTGTGTGTTGTGTTGTGATGTGTGACTCTATTGTATCATCAGTGTGTGTGTGTGTTGTTGTGATGTGTGACTCTATTGTATCATCAGTGTGTGTGTGTTGTTGTGATGTGTGACTCTATTGTATCATCAGTGTGTGTGTTGTTGTGATGTGTGACTCTATTGTATCATCAGTGTGTGTGTGTTGTTGTGATGTGTTACTCTATTGTATCATCAGTGTGTGTTTGTATAAAACTCTCTCTCCTTCGAAATATTGAATATTGAATTATCTTAAGCTCCGCCCACTGAAAAAAACCGTAATTGTTCTGGAGATGGAATCTTGTTAACCATAACCACACCCACACTGCTATGATTGGTCAAGCATGGAGGTTTGTCACCGGGAATCATCCATCCCGGAACCTTTAAGGGACTTAGGAGGAGGAGGAGTGAAGCCATTATTATAGTGTTATCATATATTACATATATATATTATCAAAATGGACTCTCATAACCTCTTGTTCGCCCAGATTTCAGATCAACTTTATAGAGTAATAAGTTGAAAACATGGTCATGATGAGGAACTTACTGCGTCTTGGAGAGAAAGAACATTTACTACATGTGAGTCAGAAGAGTTGGAGTTTTACATCAGTTGACATTTTGATGCTTTAGATCCAAAACAAAACCAAGATTTGATCCAAAAGAGGATCAGATTATTTTGTTTGCTGATGATATAATGATCTGTATTGAGGAGATGGAGAAGCTGGAGTTTGAAAAAGAGGAAGAACAAGATAGAAAACATGAGAAGGAAGATTCAAGATAAGTTAAGTAGGGCAGTAAAGTATTTTTTTGAGTCTATTTTCCAGGTAGAGAGTAGAATGTGGACATGATGGACTGAGTCGAGAGACATGATGTGATGGGGAAGCTTTTTAAGACGAAGTAGGATCTTCCATCTTTCTCTCCTCGTCTGAAATATCACTGACAAAAACTCTTCATCCAGACGTGTTCAAATTCTCTCCCAGTAATCAAACCCTAAACCTCTTTTTGCAAAAAATTAACCAAACAAAAATGGTCAATTCTTTAAGCTCCAGTCTTTTTTATCGTCTTACAAAGTTACGACTAGAGAAGAGAAACCGATGTTCTCCATATATGTGATAAATGAGGACAAGAGGGAACCGGCCCATATGTGTCATGGCCCGAATCAGGCCGGCGAGTCATGTGACCCGATGTATGGTTGATTCAACTCAAAGCAGATTTATGTCGACGCCATGACCTGTGACGATAGTAGGGTTTAAGATAATGAACAGATCAACAATCATCGTCAATTAAGAGTTGAACACAAATTTGCTGAGAATGTTTTTTGAAGGAGAAAAAACCCCTAAAGTAATAGTTTAGTGTTGGGATTATTTTTAGAGTAATCTGTTCCTTTTTTAGAGTTCTAGACAAAAATGTTTGTTCATTTTAATGTAGCGACTGGAGCTCAGTTGTCTTCGTCTTCATCTTCGTCCAAAAAGACACTTAAAAACATCCAAATACCTCCATATACTGCTCGTCTGTAACGTTCATCTTGGATTGAAGCTTCGACAAGAAACTTTGAGAAAAATGTAGCATAGTTTAAGCATGTTTGTAGCGGAAGCTAACATGCTAACATGCTACATCTCGCACTAGTTTCCTGTTCAGGGAGAAGTAGCGATGTTTTGATTTAATCAACATGAAACTTTGGAACGTGTGAAGCTCTAACATGTGATAAATGGACGTCAAACTTCATTGAAAAGTTACGCATAAAAATGGACGCACACGACGACACAGGACTCGCACCATCTCCGGTAAAATCTTCCGGATGAAGCTCTGCACTGATTGGTCTCTTCATGTTGTTCTTTCGTTTCGCTTGATGAAAAATTCATCGGGCAACATAAGTGGAATTGACACTCGGCGTTGGATTCTTCCGTTAGAATGTGTCTGAGTGTAATAAAATGTTGGAGCCCGGAGAGTAAATCATCCCATTTAAAAGCCAGCATCAGCCTCGTCCGTCCTGAGACTGTTTATTCTCGCGGCTCCTCCGGGGGATTCGTGTCTCGCTGAAAGATGTTCGGGCGAACAATCTGCATATAAACACAGGGAAGGTATCAAACCACATCTGCACCCTCTTTTTATTCCTTCTGAAAACACGCAGACAAAGCACGGGGGCCCCGCGGAGCCCGATGCCTTGTCAACCTCGCGCCTCTGAAGCTTCGCTCCGGCTTCACAACCCGCAGAAGCAGCGAAAAGAAAACAGACTTTTGAAGTCTCCGCCGGCGTATTTGTCAGAGGGTTTTGACAAGAGTGGAGGAGGAGCGTCGAGGGCGAGGAGGCTTCCTAATTAGCCGAGCCGGGGTTCGGGTTCGGGAGATTTTCCTGATACGACCGTACTGACGTGAGTGACAGCGAGTGGAGGCGGAATCTTTTCCAGATGGAACGCCGTTCAAAAAAAAGAGAAAAAAGTTTCAAGAAGAAACATTCTGAGATTCTTTCTCTTTCTATTGAGGCAGGTGAGGTTTGAAGGTCCAAACATCTGAGTCTCTTCAGGATGACTATCTTTCACCCGGTCACCTTGAGGAGAAGGTTCATCGTAGATCTTCCGATTGGTCAAAGGCGGGAGTGAAAATCAATGGTAATTTGAGAGCTTTATCCTTTTGGCTCAGCTCTATCTCTTCCACGAACAACTCAAATTTCTCCTTATGACTGGAGAAATTCCTCATTTCCCAAATGGATCAATAAAGATCTATACATCTACACATCTATCCATCTATGGCAACATTACTTGCAGACCGGAACCTTTATAACCTGCAACAGTATTCTTGAAAATCAATCCAATGCAGGCTTGTCCTGACCAAGGATAGTTTCTCCCCCCCCATAGATCCTACGTTTTTCATAGAGGGCCACATTCACATTCACATGATGTTCTTACTCAGAACTTCAAAATAAAAGCTCCTATAGCTTCAGACAGACAGGAAAAACATAAGCTTTGTTAAGGAATATTTGCTCTTGGTTCTCTTTATTTGCACTTTGTTTTCTATTTAATGAAACTTACATGCAAATATTCATTTTAGTTTTGAAATTAAACTTCCGGCCTCTGGATCATTAAGTCCTCTGCAGTTAAACAACAATGAAATACGGTGAAATCCTGCCGATGACTGAGGGCGAGAGGATACAGACGACTGATGTTCAGGTATATTTGGGCTTTCGCTTCTATCAATTCAACTTTGACCCCTAAAAATGTGAAGGAAATTACTAAATTTTAATGAAATGTATCGAATTATGAGCTAAATGTAAAGTATTGAATCGCATAGTGAGCTGAATGTCGTGAATGTCAAGTCAACCTCTTGTTCAGGTTCCAAAGGACACAAGGACTCAAATGTTCACTCAATCACTTACATTTTTTCTTTCGGCTTCTCAGTATTTAGGTTGTAAACCTTTAAAGACAGACAAACAAACAAAAAACAACATTTTAATTATACATTTAGATTAAAACAATTAGCTGAATTTAAACATTCTAAAGTCATTTTTAATTAACTTAAACATTCAAACATTTTAAATTAATTTAAACATTCGAATATTTTAAATAAATTTAAAAATCTTATTCAAATATTTTAAATGAATTAATAAGCGCTAAATCAATTTTCATGAATTTTCCAAAACCTTTTCAGTAAAGCTCTGATATTTTATTTTGTACTTTTCTTTTTAATATTTCCTTTAATTTTCCAAACTCAAATGAAATGTTATTATTATTTTATCAAACCAATTAATCACAAAATCAATACAGTAAATGCTGCGATGTGTTCCTCGACTAATATTTACCGCAGTTAAACATAAACTTGAACATCTCAGAATCATTTCAAACACAACGAAAGTAAATAAAACATTTCACCGACCATTGGCGTCTTTGGACTGAACCACTTGTGCACCTGGAGCGTCTTCTCTCTCTGACCTGAACCTCCATGAGGTCACAGTTCACAGGTGCCGCACATTAGTGCCAATGACTGAAGCAGCTGGTTTGCTGTTGCTGGTGCATTCTGGGAAGTGTGGTTCTTTGACACATTCAGCTGAACACTGAGAGTAGTGATATCTGTTACAGCCCTAGTTTAAGTCCATTTCCGTTAAGGTTTAACCAGTAGACGGGAAAGATTTTCTCGTTCTTTAGAAGTGACACGACCAGTTGAGCTCGACCGGGCGACGTCTTTCCCGGCAGACTTTAACTCCGATACCTGTTCTCTGACCCGGACACCTGGAGCCGTTAAATAGAGAGTAGAAGAAGAAGAGACAGATGTGGTCACAGGACGGCTGTGGCACTCGAGAAGAGAGAGACCCCCTTGGGGGGGTCAGAAGCAGCTGCCATCTGGACACAAGCTGGGTCGCATCCGCTTCAGCTGCTGACGCTGAAAAAAACCCCGGAATCCTCTTTTGAGAGAAGAGTGGAATGATCCGATTGATAGTTTTGAACGATGATGTCAGAGAAGAAAAGCTGCTTCAGCGTTTGATTATTCATGATGTCGCCTTCAGATTCACACTGAGAAAAATATCATAAAAATAAATGTATTTTAGTTTTAATTGAATAAATTATATTGATTGATTTTGTTGATTTTATAAAAAACTATTCTAACTTTTTTGTGACTTTAGTATAACACAAATCTATAATCCAATCATCATTTAGAAGCGTTTTGAAGCAGGAATTAATTAGTGTTGTACATGTTGCAAGCCGGGTGTGCAGGGTCCTGCAGGAGGTTCAGGTTCGTCCCGCGGCGAGGCAGCCTGGACACAAGTAACAGACTTCATTTATAGTTAATATTCAAGTGACCATTTTTAGAAACCCCCATAAATGCGTGTTCACAAAGTGCGGTACACACTGACACACGTTCGTACACACACCGAAGATGACACACACTTGAAGTGAGACGCAGGTGTACGGAAACCATGGACACAAATACACTTATTTAAAAGATATATATTTTTATCTATGAACACACACGCGTATATGCACACAAGCATGCGCACACAAAGAGGTTAAGACACAAATGAAGACACACTTCGGAGACACATATGCACGCACACAAGCGCACACAAAAATGTCAATTCCAGTGACACAATTATATCTTTTTAAACAAGGAGACATGGAGATAAACAAAGACACACTTGCAGGTATGAACACACAAAGAGACACGCAGGTTGCGTGAAAACCCACACACCATCATGCACACACACTAGCGCTTGAGCGCGGAAAACCACAAACACAAACAGAAAAACAGACACAACAAAGCAGACGGGTTGGAAAAACAATACAGAATTCGAAGACACATGAAAAGAAAAGACGCACACAGACATTAAACAAGAATACAAACACAAAGACAATAGACACACAGAGACTGAGGAGAAACACACACATGTACACACTTGCTACGGATCTTAAATCATCCGAGATCAGGATCGTTGTGACGTGACGACTGTAATTTGGGTTTATTTCCGGGCCGGTGACAGAAAAATCAACCAAAG